>JAPSGF010000082.1:1335824-1348509 GCA_035772895.1 Perdix hodgsoniae | reverse complement strand
CCACCTTAAGGATTCTATGTTCAATCCCCCCCCCCCCCCCCCCCCCCGCCCAACAAAAAAACCCCCCCCCCTCTTTTTTTCCCCCCCCCCCCCCCCCCCCCCCCCCCCAAGCTCTCTCAGGATAGCACCCATAAGCACGAAGCCGGCTGTGCCATGGCTTGCATAATGCACTGACGTGCAGCACAGCCACACTGCACAGTCAGCCCAGGGCACACAGGCTGGTGACACTGAGACAGCAGCAGCATTTTGGGGAAGGCCCCGGGCTGCCAGACTTCCAAGCAACACAGCACTAAGAGCAAAAGCCTGCTGTAATTATCCCTGCCCAGGACAGGGTTTGGCTTCAGAGTGAGGATGGAGATCATGCAGAGTGAAAGCCCAAGCAGCATTTTGCAGCTGGGAACACCGAGCATCAGCCTCAATGCAAAGCTGCACACAGCAAGAAGAGCTCCCAGCACGTGCATCCTGCAGGCAGAGGCCTTTCACCTTCCCTCTCCTCCACAAGAAGGAAAATGATTTCTCAGGGAAGCATGTGATAACCACAGCAAAGGCAGCAGCTGGGAGTCAAGCAGCCAGCCGTGCTTTATTGCTTTCACCAGCACTTATCCAGCCTGTCCTCACCTGCCTTTCACTGCAGGCACTGACCGGTCCCAGCAGCTCCCTAATAATGCACAGCTCCTGCCAGGACCACGGGCACCAATTCTTTTCCCTACAGGTATTCATGTAGTTGTTGCTGAGTCCATCGCCTTTAAGCATGCTGATTTCCAGCCTGAAGACACTGGAAACACACGGATGAAACTTAAGAGCCCTCTCAGGCTCCTGAGCTTTTTTGCTGGTGCTTTGTGCACAAAGATGCTAAGGAACAAACTATAACTCAGTGCCCCTACCTGCTGCAGCCCATTTGCTCATCCAACCCTGCTTGGCCAGGAAGATGAACACGCAGGCAATCAGAATCTCCAGGAATCCACAGCCCGGCTTTCACAAGGCAAAAAGCCAGAGCTTGCCTGGAAAGGCAGCCTCAGTGCTCATAGCCCGTACCCAAGAGGTTGGTGTGCACTTCCCTTTGGCTTGCCTCCATATCTGCGTACTGCACACAGTGGCCATCAGCTCCAGCTGCTGCTTGGAGCCCCCAAGGAACCACACAACAGGGCAAGAGCACGAAAGCAGATCTGCAGGGGTGGTCAGTGCTCCTCAAAAAGCACCACTTGCCTCCTTTTGGAAGGGTTTGAACGCATCTAGTGTAAGCACTGTGATGAGAGAGCAGGCAGAGCTGACGGGAGCCAAAATCTTCGTGTGTTCCACAAAGATGGGCCAGGCAGGGGTCAGAGCAGGCCAGCAAACCCAGGGGGCCCAACCAGGAGGGAAGAGAGAGACCAGAATCCAAACCAAGGTGGAAAAAAGAAAAAAAAAGAGAGGAATCATCTTTATTGGTGAATTACGTTAACAGATGGATCGGCTCAGTGCTGCTCAGCAAGGAAGAATCCTGTGAGCATCATCTGCTCTCAGTCTCCTTTGTCACCTAAACGTGAACACAATGCAGCCCCCCTCCCCCAGCACCACAGCCCCAGCATCTGCTTACTCCAGTGTAGCAACTTGAGATAGCAGCAGCTCCCCATTAAATGAGTTATTGCTACTCACGCTCAGCCAATGCCCAGCTTTAATGCTGCCTCCTGGCTGCCTGCTCGATTGTAACCACCCAGAGCATCCCTGGGGGAGCTGGCCAGGAAGCCTGGCATTTACAAGACATGCAGCTTGTTCCCAAGCCACACAAAGATGCAGCTCTGCTCTTTGGACTGGGAAAGACCCAGAATGACCTTTCTAAGCCCATTGGGAGATCAGGTCATCTACAGCAGTTTCTTCCTGACCTGCTCCCAGGACAGACCTGCAGCACACAGGGAAGCTGTGACATTGCTGCTCCCCACACACAGAGGCATCTCAAAGTAATCCCACCCAACACACACACACAGCTCTTCCCAAAGGTGAGAAAGAAAGCATTACCCCACCTACCCCCTCCCTACCAACATGAAGAAATACATCTATGACAGTGACCCAAACTACCAGGAAAAAAAAAAAAAGGGATTTACACTTACAGGTAGGAGAAAAAAAAAAACCCTCCCACAGCTCTCTTTTATTTTTTTCTTTTTCAAAAAAAAAAAAAGTGTGTTTTAGATTCTACAACTTAATTTCCTGTAGAAAGTGAAGTAACTGAATCGCAAGGACACGCTAAGTGTTTCCTGGTGCTATTTTACCAAAAAAAAAAACCAAAAAAAAAAAAAAAAAGAAATTTAGAAGAAAACAATGTCCAGACAAGTTCTTCAGCTACACGTCACCTGGCACAAGAGAAAGAAAAGGCAAATTAGAGAACCCAACGCTGTCTTGGGGGGGGGGATGAAGCAGCAAAGGACCACAGCTGCCTTAAGCAAAGCTGTGAGCTCAACCCATCCCATGCTGGAGCTGTCAGACAGCCCTGACCCCCCCATGCTGTACAGCCCAATGCTTTCTTCCATGTCTCTCCCATTGTTCCAGCAGCTTTGGCAGTTTCTTATCAGACTCCTGCTGGCCTGTGCCTGAACTTAACAGCAACGCCTCCCTTCCCAGTACTGCACTACAGCGTGGGCAAAAGCTCTTCTTGATGAAGGACAGCCCCCTATAGCCTGTAGGATGAGCCCATGGCTGCAGGGAGGGGACAGCTGACCCAGGAGGTCCCCAGGGTGCCCTGACCCAGCAGCTGACCTCAGGTGCAGCACTGACCTCTGCTCAGTTAGCATTTCTCTGGCGGACGTTCTTGTCCTTGTGGTTTGTGGCATTGCTTTTCCTGCCAAGAGAAAAGGGAGGATGAAGAAAGCAACACCAAAACCCATCCCTACCCCACAGATGTGTGATCTGTGCCCAAAGAGTTGGGTAAGACAGAGCAATATGAAGTTAGCTTCCAGAATGATCAGCTTTGGAGACATTTGTGCTGTTCTAAGTAGTGTTCTGCTTATACAGAGGCCACATTAAAAAAACATGCAGGAAACATCTCCCAGGAAGCAGCCAGCTTTCATGTTCAGCTAGCTCTTATGTCCAGAGCAGATTCCCCCAAATGAAAGCAATCTGGCAATACAAACTGACTCAACAGAAAAGCAAAGCACTTACAGTGGTGCAGAGCCTCCATCATCATCTTCACATCCAGGACAGCGCAGGAAAAAAGAAAGAAAGAAAGAATTGTGTCAGGGAAGAACAAACATGAAATCACCTCTGGCTCTTCCAACTCCTTTGTACCCCAGGGCTGAGCAACCCAGGTGGGTTACTGGTCACACAGGGTTATCACAGCCTGCACAGCACTGAACCCACATGGCTTTGATTTCATTCCACCAGGGCCTGGGAGAGCAGGGAGGGCTTATCAAGAACACCACACCCTTGTATGAGCTTTAAGCTGCTTCTTGCCTGAGCTTGGACAAGGAGCAAGCTTAGACATAAGCTCCTGTTGTGCAGGAGGCTTCAGGAACAAGGCTTTAAGCACCCTGGTCCTCCCCACACGCACTGTGGAATCAACACAAATACACTGCACAGCACATCGTTGCTACGTGGAGAAACTCAGCTAAGAAGACACCGAGTCCTTTCACCAGCTTCCTTGCTATCTGCCACTTCCCCCGAAGGCTCCATCATCTCTGCAGCAGAACAGCACTGCTCTGAGCCCTGGGGCTGCCCTGGTCCCAAGATCTGCACACAGCTGGTGAGAGGATGATGCAGGAGCACTGGATGATGCTGGAGCCATCTCCCAGTTCTTACCAGTCAAGTTAGCATCCAGCAGCAGAGGAGGAAAGAGTGGAAAGGTAACACCAGCAAGGTTGTGCCACACACAAGTTAAACTCTTCCCACCCTAGCTAATAGGGAACTGCCAGCCCACAACCACATGCTTGGGGAACAGCATCTGTCTGAGCTGGCCCAGCACTCCCTTCCTTCCAGCTCCTCTCAAGAGGGTCAAATCTACAAAGATTTGGGGAGAACACAGCTTCACGTTGCCCTGTGGTCACATACAGAGCTGCTGCCTCGCCCACAAGCTCAGCTTCCCAAGTGCTGAAGAGGTGGGAGGGTATCAGGACCTTTCAGCATCACACGTCCTGTCTTCATCTGTTAAAGGATCCCCTACAGCTCTGCCTGATCAGCACTCAACAGGACCTGGACCCAGCTGACGTCAGCAGAAGCCAAATCATTCCGTGAACCAGTTATAGCTTCTTATTTTTTGCTAAGAGACACAGCTACACACGAGACATCTGCCTTCCAACCAGGGCTGTCAGAGGGAACGGATTCACTCATTAAAACTGCCTTGAGTAGAATTTCTGTAGCCCTACCAGTCAGGGCAGGAACATTCAGTTCTAGTCCCTCTGCTTCCCCTTCACAGCACTCAGTGCACCTGATGTGTGCTGCTCCCCAGCAAAGGGCTGAAGCCACTGACCTAGCAAGGAGGAAGGATGCCAAGCATCCATACTTCATTGTTAACGGGATCAGATAAGGAAGGAAAAGCTGGTTAACACAATGAAGATTCCCACTGATAAGGAAAGGGAGGGACCTTGTTTTGTGAACAGATTAAAGATAACACTATGCGTGGAGGAAGTCCCCAGGAGTCAGGATGTGTGAATCTGAGAGCCCAAAACAGACTTTCGTGAACTGCAGTTAAGCCAAGCCTGGTATTAATAGAACTGACACAGCCTGCTGTTTACTAATTGGTTTCTCCAGAATGTTAATGGTCAGAGAAAGCCCCGTCCTCGAGACACCCACGTGAAGCAGCTGAGCAAAGCGCAGAGGAATTGGTGAGACAAAGGGTCAGCGCAACCTGCACCCAGTTTTCTCTCACTCCTGAGCCAAAGCACAGCTTGCTGTAGGACTGTCACTACAGTGCAATGACTTGAGACTAAAATAACTGGGGAATGCTACCAGGCTTAGACAAGAAGCATTCCTGAAAGGCAGCCTCACACTGAATGCCCATCTGACAAAGCACAGGCAGAGCCCTCCATCAGAACTACTTGCCTCCACCCCACAAGCTACTTTCCCCAGGAAGATCCCACCTCAGCCACCTCTTACCATCAAGAACCTCATCTGGCTTCCTCCTCTTCTCATAGATGAAGATGATGGTGACGAGAACCAGAACTTCTGCCACGATACCCAGGAAGGGCCAAAGAGCTGCCAGGCGGCTGCGGACGCGTAGATTCACCGTAGCACTTCCAGGGCCCATCAGGTTGGTACCATTGCAGTGGTAGTCACCTGTATCCTGCTCAATGCTCAGCTTGAGGATGCGTAGCTCTGTCTTGTTGCCAGTGGATTTGATGATGTAGCGATCAGTACCATTGACAATGGGCTAGGAGGGAGGAAGAGAGAACATCAGGGCTGGGATAAGGGGAGCTGCTCGCTCACCGTGCAGTGCTATCACTGCAGAAGTCCTCCTTGCCACAGCACTGAGCATAAAGGATACTCTGACACAGCCAATTCTGACCCTCTGCCTTCTTATTGGTGAGCAGAAGGGGGCTGGGGAGGGGGCAACAAACCACAGCACTTACGCTTTGATCACTCTTGAACCAGTACCAGGTTCCGACAGGGGGGTAGGAGAGACTCTTGCAGGTCAGCACACCCGTGTCCCCCTCGTTTCCGTGCTCAGACTTCTTGTATGCTACCACTTGGGGTTGAACTGCAGCAAGACAAAAAGAAACTGAGACGCCTCCCCGCAAACGACTTGGAATTCACCTAGCCAGCATCCAAGTCTGATCACTCATAAGGCTTCCCTTCAGTTTAAGAAGCTCATTGCTGGGTCCTGATCCCATCGTTTGCCCAACATCTGACATTTTCAAAGAGGAAAGCACATCAAGCTGCCTCAGGAAAGGCTCGGATAGGTTGGACCAGTAGGTGCCATCCCCTTCTATCACTGTTGTGGGAACACAGACACTGGTTACAGCAAAGGCTTCAGGCTGAGCCTACAGATGCTTCAGCTGCTTCATAGAATGGAGATGTCTCATAGGGCATCTGGTAATTCACAAGCAGACAGCCTTGCTGGTAAAGCCTTACTGGCAAAGACCAGAAGCAGTTTTTTATGAAGCTGAAAAGCTACCAGAAGGAAGATGTTCAGGAGAGCACAGCTTCCCCACTCCTCTCCTCAGCCACGGATGCAAGCTGACCACATTACCTTCTATAGACACGTTTCCTTTTGCCACTGGGTTTGTTTCATAGATGCATTCATAGACACCAGAGTGTTCTTCAACCTTCCCCTCGATCCTATCAAAAACAAAACAAAACACAAACAGGTCATCCTGTGAGCCATCACTCTGTTGGTGAACAAATCAGCAGAGCAAATTCAGATGCACAGAAGCAGACCCCTGTTGGACACCTGAACAGCACCCTCCTCTATGGGCATTTTCTCCCATCCCAGCTGCATAGTTTATGCAGCACCACCATGCACCCACTGCAGCCCTGCTCTCTGCCCTCCCCTCCCAGCACGTTAAAGATCTTTGCAAAGTTGCTGCCGTGAGATTGAGCGGATTATGCTGACTGCAACAAAACCCCTCATTCTGCAGCTCCCTAATACCCAGCACTCCAGGGAAAGAGCCAGCAAAGTTTCAGTCCACGGCTGCAATGGGACAACGGCCTGTTTGTTAGCTCTGCTGCACACCCAGCTTCCCACTTCCAAAAACCACTCAGCTAAGGAATTGAGGTCACACGAGGGAGGCTGGGTTATAAATACTTTAATCCTTGTTCAGCTCCCTGTTGCTATGGGGAGACAGGCACGTCGGCACTGCCATACAAAAGGACATGATGCCTCTACAGCTGCTGGGTCAGTGCCAGGCAGGCCTGACTGTAATCAGAAAGGAAAGCTCACTGCTCTGCCACAATAAGGCCACTATTCCCACATCTGCTCAGCCACAACCTGCAAACGCTTTTCTAGCAGGCAACTCCATTGCTTGCCCTGCAAGAGCAGGGCGATGCACATCAAAGCATCACGCAGAGGACACTAGAGTGTGCTGTTCCACGTGGCCTTAGAGTCTAAAAGATACATATATATGTATTTGTTTGCAAGGCTGCAAGCACTTAGGTCTGGGTTAGGGAAACATCAAGTGTCTCCAGCCTAAGAATCTCTACACAGCAGTTGTTTTTTATCCTTGCTCCTGACACTTACGTGTAAGTGATGAAAGAGTCTGAATTGCCTTCTTCTGCCTTGAGTGTCTTGTCTCCCAGCATCCATTTGTGACCCCTGATGGGGGTGTGAGCTGCACTCATGTTACAGCTGAGGACCACCTTGCCAGCAGAGCTGCTGTACTGCCCTGTGATCACCGGACCTACGTGTGAACAAACCCAGAGAAGTTAACATCTGCTACTGGTGAGGTCAAGCACCCACCTGAGAAACCTGAATGTAACCAAGAACACAGCTCCTCGCCTCCAGCACTTACCTGTGCATCAGTTTCTCACTAGACCTGATGGATCTTTTCGACACAGCAGACTTACAGTCCAAGATTGCCCTTAGCAACACTGGGGTGCTGAGCTACAGCTGCTCCCAGCGGGGCAGAGCTGCACTCCAGGCTGTCGGGAACCTCCTGCTCAATGGCTGCAGCTCCCAGAGAGCTGAGAGCTCCACGAAAGGTTGGAAAAAGCCCTGCTGGGAACAGCAGCACAGCTTTCTGCTTTCAGAGGCCGCCTGCTGAGTGCCAGCACCTCCCACAGCCTGAGCAGATCTATATGCCTGCAGGCAGCGTAACCTATGGCAGCCAAAGCCCTCTTTGGGAGGGGGGGGGGGGGGTAATAAAGAAGCCCTTATGCAAGCTGTGCGTGCATGGGCTGATGCAACCTGAAAAGTTGCAGCCAGTTTTCCCTCGAGGGAAAATAAATAAATTAATTAATTAAAAACAAAACAAAACAAAAAACACACAGAGAACCGAGACTCCTAAAGTTCCTGGAGCCCCATGTGCCAAGAAGCAGTAAATTATGCAATCCAAGATGACTCAGGCATTGCTCCTCAAAGGAGGCGCTCCAACAGCTGCCATTAGCAGAACCACTACACAGCCCCTATGGCACTGCGTTTCCTACCCTCGCACCCAGCCTTATCTCCAAGAAAGATGGATTTCTGCACAGGGCTGACAGGCATTTTGGTTTTCTGTCTCCACATCACCCCCCTAGAAGAAGGTTCTGCTGGACTTTTCCATCACTTATGCTGGAGAGAACGCTGTTGTGCTTTGTGATAAAACCTCAGCAGGACGTCAGATCCTCCCTTAGGTTTCTATTAGTCAGAAATCAGCAGCCTGTTGGCTCTGGAAGCAGAGGGAACAGCTGACATCCAGAGCACAGGCAGCTTCCCCACACTCGACACGGCCACTTCAAAAACGGTTGCACCACCAGCAACTAAAAGCAGATTTTTGGTCCCCACAGCTTGAATCACTAAGCAGGAAAGCGAGCTTAAAGCAAGGCTGAGAGAGGAGCAGAGGCTGCACCAGGTGCAGGGAAGGGCTGGTTTGTCAGTGGTGGTTAGGGCAGATTCTACCAACAAAACTAAGGCTCTGCAAGCCAGCACTGGGGCACAGAGGCACTCGGGGATAAGCAGAACAGTCCGGGTCTTTGGCTCCACAAAAAGACACAGAATGGTGATTTGGTTGGGAAGTCACAACCCTTTTTGAGCAGGGCCAGTTGAGGTCAAGGCGGAGGCGGTGGAGATGACGGAAGGGGGGATAAAGGGGGGGAGGTTTGGGGGGGGGGGGATAAGGGGGGAAGTCTCTCAGTTCTACAGCCGGGGTGAGAAGGTGAGGGGGACTTTTGGGAGCCACGGGTGCAAGGGTGAGCATGGCAGGAGACTCAAGACACCGGTGTCCAAGCAAGTGTCAAGGCCTCAGGATGGCCACTCACGTTCGACGACCAGAACGTTGGCCTGTGAACGGATCCACTTGACTTTAGGGCTCTTCGACAAGTGATTGCGATCAGGGTCGTTGCTTGCCCTGCACTCATAAGTGCCCGAGTCGTCGCTGCTGAGGTTTGCGATGTAGATGGTGCTGGTTGAATGCAGGTTGTAGGTGGCGTTGATTTTCACCCGGTCCTGCCAAGCTCCATCCCAAAGCTGAGCTGATGTTTCGTTAGGCTCGTTACCCTCAAACCACCATTGGATTTCGGGGATGGGGTTGCCAACGGCCTCGCAGTGCAACTCGACGCTGTCCTGAGTCAGTCTCCTTTGAGACAGTGGTGACTTTATAAAACCAGCTACGAGTTGAAGAGGTATTAGTGCAGAGTGTTAGTGCAAAGCAAGAATCCACCTTTGCCGCAAGCAAAAAGGCAGCCGTTGAGAGGAGGCTGCAAATAATCCTCAGAGCAGCGCCTGCCTTCTCCCCCTCCCCTTAATCCATGGCTCTCAGTTTGAGCTGTTCCACCACCAGCCAGATTTCCTACTGCAAAACCACAGCTTGCAGGAGAGTTTTCCCACCTCTGCAAACAAGGAGTGCTTTCTGCAAGGGAATTGTCTGCATTTCATTGCAGCGAGGTGCCCTCCAGGCTTGGGAGAGCAATGAGGCCATGCATACAGCCAGCCCTGCCTCCCAGCAGCATGAAAAGCACTTCCCTGCACACATCCCTATGGGTACACCGGGCATCTGAGCATGGCTCCTTGCTGCAACGACACCAGTGGGGGTATCTGAAGTGTTTCTCCCACCTGACAAGTCCTGCTCCTACCTCCCCAAGCTGAGAATATTATGAGCCGTGCCGATTTCACACTGTGCAGAGGCATTTCTCACCCTTCACATCCACTGGCAGACAGCAAGATGAGACTTTTCACCCCAGGCAAGCCAACCCTGCAGTGGTAAATCAGTAATAAACAGGCTAAAACCAATCACCTAGAAATATACAGCGTGTTTATTGACTCCAGGGGTCCAGGTCTGAGAGCAGACAGTCCAAAGGTTGCAGCTAAAGCAATGCAGGGCTCTGACAGCTCAGCTGCTGGAGGTGTTTGGCAGCTATCAGCCACATCCAGCAGCCCCAGACTGCCCAAATCATCACAGCAGAAGGGGGGGGAAGAGGCCCTGGGGGGGGGGGGGGGGGCAGGAAGGGTGGCTCATCCAGCATCACTCCAGGAAAAGGCATTGTGGAGTCAGTGCTACTTACGTGACAGCCCCAGTGAGTTTCCAGAGGCACTTGGGGAGGTTTGCAACACGTATTTCCTGCAGCTGACTGCAGGTTGTTCTTCCCAGAACTGCCAGCAGCAGACGTGCAGAACAAAAGCATCCCCAGGAAATCAGTTGGCTGCTATTAAGCACTTCGATGTCGTGGTTATAGAGACGGCTCCACGTGGCTTTTGGACACACAGGCACGAGGGAGATGGGTTTGAGGCTACCTGTTGTCGTTTTTACATGCCTTAGGACATCTCAACGTGCCACCTCATGGCTGTTGTGGGGAGCACAGTAATAAGTTGGCGCTATGAAACCGAGTTTCCTCAAGACAAATACAAAGGAGCCCGCAAGGTACATTTCTCCAAGGGAAATTTAGCTTTCTGCACTGAAACTTCAGAGGTTTGCAGGGATAGATGAGCCTGGAGAAGCAAGGAGAGCTCTGACCTCATAGGATAGAAGGCAGCTTTAGCAGACAGTTGATATTTAAAACCAAGGCACCTTAAAACAGAGGTCAGAGCAGCCTGGGAGGCTGCTGCTATTTTGTGTCAACAACAGCACTGCAGTTCACTTCTAAAAATGCACCTTTCAGAAACACCTTTGCAAGCAGCTTCAGTTTCCAAGCCACGAAAAGGACAACAGAAACACAACAGGGACACCAGAACGGTGATCCTGAATTGCTTTGTTTTTTAAGCAAGAGACGTAGGAGGCATCTGAAGCTGCAGGGTTGGTTTTGTGCATCACGCTGCTGGGCTTCAACGCTCCCAACCACCTCAGTGCAAAGAGCCACCGCATCAACACCAGCGCATGTAGGAGCCTGTCCCTATTAACTACAGCCTGACTCCAAATTGGGGCTAATAAGCAGCAGTGGGTTTGCATTTCGTTTCATTTTGGGGCGTGTGTGTGTTTTACAGTTACAAGGTGATTACAGCAGGCTGATAAAACAAGCTGCTGCAAGGTTACGAGTTAAAGGGCACTGGGAGCAGTTTGGAGAGGCTGCAGAACAGATCCTGCTCCAAAAAGTGCTGAGCATGGAGGAGAGGTGAACCCTCCCCCCCCCCCATCCCCCTCTCCATAACCCCTCCAGTTGGTTGATTTGAAGAGTAATTTCTGCTGAACTCCGGTCAGGAAAGGGGTTGTCAGGAAAGGGGCTTTGTTAAGCACATCCTTTACAATGCAGATCTAACAGCAGCTGCCTGCAGGGCAGGTCCTCCCAGCCAGGTTTGCAGGGCTGGAAACAGCTTTTCCGCACTCTCTCTGCATCACGCACTGAATTCTTTGTCAAAAAGCAAAGGAGGAAAACAAGGTGCCCCCCTCTAAAGGCTTACATCCCAAACCGACCCCACCAACACCCAGAAATCAGCACATCCAGGCGCAACAGAGTTAAACATCCCTCAAGGGACCCCACATTTCCATCCACTCGTATTTCCTAAAGGCAGCATCTCCACACGTTGGATGTAACTTTGTTATCTGAAGGGTTTGCTCGGAGAAGAAGGGAAAAAAACCACAGGGTGAGGGCAGAAAGTTTCCTCTTAAGCCCTGCCTGAGGGCACACACAGACAGGAGGCATTCAGTGCCAGGTCCCATCCATCCAGATGTATACAGAGGGCATTGCTGGCTTCAGCCTCAGGCTCTGGGAATAAAGCATCCCTGGATGGGGCCCTGGGCAGCCTGGTCTAGCATTAAATTGGGTGGTTGGTGGCCCTGCACGTGGCAGGGGGTTGGAGATTCATCATCCTTGAGGTCCCTTCCAACCCCGGCCATTCTGTGGTTCTGCCTCCTGCTCCCCCAAGGGTTACAGCAATCGCAGGGGAATTTAAACCTCCCTGCTGTAGGGAAATAGCCTGGGCTGACATTTCTGCCCCCAGGCTCCAGCGTTTGGATCCTAATTGGAACACTGCAGTAACTTTGTAGCCTGAATCAATGTTTCAGCATCGCCACAAGCAACAGCCAACCCCGACCTCCGATCTGCATCGGGGGCTGAGTCAGAACCCTCCGGGGAAAAACCTCAAACGAACCCCGGCCACGTTTTTATGCCGTGAAATAAAGAAGTGAGAAATGGCAGCGTGGGCACAGCTGAAAACGGGCGGATCCGGAGAGATTCGACGGCCCCGGCACGGCACCGACCCTCCCGCGGCAGAGGATTACAGCAACTTAAGCTCCATGTGAACATCCTTAAGGGTTTAACGCCCTCGGAGCCGCTATTCCTTCATAAACCCAAGCGGGAGGAGGAGCGGCCGAGTTATTCCCGTTGTTTATTGCGGGCAATTCGCACTTCGGATCAGCACCGCTCCGTTCCCTACCGCTCTCCGGGGTCGAAACGGAGGCGGAGCGACGGAACCGGACCTGGGGCAGCTCCCCCCACCCCCGGCACGGCCCGGGCAGCCCCGCCCCGCAGCGAACGTGCCTGGCCGCAGGGAGACCGAGCCGCCCGCCCGACCCCAACCCACGGGGAGCCCACCGACCCCCCGACGTACAACCCACCCCCACGGCTGCCTCGCCCCACGCGGCTCCTACGGGCAGTTCTCCCATCCCGGAGCTGATGACCCCCGGACCGGTAGCGGAGCGCCTCGCCCCCCCCCCCC
>JAPSGF010000082.1:1292836-1335724 GCA_035772895.1 Perdix hodgsoniae | reverse complement strand
CCATCCCCCCGCCGCCCCGGCCGGCCCCCCCCCCCCCCCCGGCGCTGACGCCCCCCGGGCCGGGGCCGGCCCCCCCCCCCCCCCCCCCCCAATAAAGCTCGCATCCATCCCGCATCCCTCGCGATCCGCGCCACGCTTTCAGCCCTCCCGCCCCATCTCCCCGTACCGCACCTGTAGCATCGCCGCCGGTCGCCGACAAGCCGAGCACGAGCAACGCCAGAACAGCGCACCGCACGTCCGCGCCCGCCGCCATCTCCGCCCGCGCTCCGCACCGCCCCGCACCGCCCACTATAAGCGCCGCGCCGGGTCACGAGGGAGGGAAGGACGGAGAGGAGGAACCACGCCCCCATCGGCGCACTCCTCCACCAATAGCGCCGCCGTTCAGGAGCTTTGTCCCGCCTCCTCGGCTACATCTGACCAATCAGAGAGAATGGCTCAGAGAGCGCTTTTCTGCCTCGCTTTCCCTGCGGGGAGAGCCGGTTCGGGCCGGTCCAACCGGGGCTCCGCCCACCGCGCGGCGCGCAGCCAATGGGAAAACCCGACGCCGGGTGGTGGGGGCAGTGCGCGGCCCCGCGGAGCCGAACGAGGACGCGCTCCGGTGCCGCCGCCCGCGGGCGGTGGGGAAGGGCAGAACCGAGGGGGCGGAAAACAGCACGGAGCTCGTCCGGGGCGAACGGCCGAGGGACAGCGGCCGCCCTTTGCTCTGTGCTGTTTGCGGAGCGCCGCTCGCCCGTGGGCAAACTCCATCTGACCCCAACCTGCCCTGTACCGAACATAGAGGGGACGGGAAGGGGATGGAGAGCCCCGCTCAAAGCTCCCAGCTGTCCTGGGAGCGAAGCAGCATCGGGGGATGGACGGAGGAGCCCAGAATCCACCCTACGGAGCGGTTATCTGTCCTCGAGCCTCTATTAATCCTTAATACTTGCGATTCCCGGGGGTCTCCTCCATGCAGGGGGACCTGCAGGGTGCCGGGGGTTGTGGCTGTGCTCAGGGAATGGCAGATGCAGGCGGTGACCGCCCCCACCCGACCACCAGAGGGTCCCCGATTAGAACCGGGTGTCCCCGCAGCCAGACTGGAGGCACTGGGGTGAGCCGAGGCCAGGGCTGAGCACATGGGAAGGGAACCGGGCAGCACTTCCCCAGCCCAGGGGGTGAGACTGAGACAAAGGAGGCCTGAGAACAACAGCAGGGTCCCTGCCAAGGCAAACTGGCTGCCCAGCATGCTGGGACCTGGCTGGTGGCAACGGGCCCCCGGCTCTCAGCTCAGATAGCATCTTCCATTTGCTCCGGGTTACGTTGGGGCTCGGAATCCCCATTTCCAGCCCATCTGAAGCTCCCTGATAAACACCCAGGCGCTGGGACAGGCGATAACACAGCACAGGCAGGTGCTTCAGCTCCGATCAGCAGAGCAGGGGGCCCTCCGAAGGGCAGCAGCTCTGGCCCTGAACCCCCTTCCCCCACCCTGGGCAGCGACTCTCAGCCAAACCAACCCTGGAGCTCACACCTAACAGAGGGCAGAGGTTGCAGGAGGAGGGCAGGAAATACTCAAACAATGCACGCACTGACGCCATTCCCCGCGGTGCTCTCCGCGGGGAGATGCCTGTTCTTGTAAGCTCTTTAATGTTCCCGGGGTTCCTCTTCCCTCCAAAGCTCTGCTTCCATCCACCACCACCACCACCTGCCTTGGCTGCCCCCTCCCATCGCTTTGCTTTCCTCTCCTGCACCGTGGGAGCCCACAGACACAGCTCCAAAGCTGTAGGATACACAGCTGCAATGCACGGAGCAACCCGTAGGGTAAGGAAGGGGTTCGGTTGATCTGGAAGCTGCAGCTCGGGCTGGTGCTGCCCTGTGCTAGCCTCACTAAAGTGATAATAATCCTATCCACCTTTTAACCTGATTTCCTAAGGCAGCAATGCACGTGCATCGACCATGTGCAGTCAAATCCTTATCCGGTTTGCACAATGTCAGGCAAGGAGAAGTTTTGCTCATTACTGGTTTGAGGCAGGAGGGGCACAGAGGCTCCAGCCCCAAGAAATGAGCAGCAATGCTTTTTCTCCCCCTCTCCTCCCCCCAGCCCAGCCAGGCACAGGTCGGAGCAGCGCAGAGGCCAACACAGCTCCAGCAAGGCACGCAGCCCAGCTGTTCCTGGCCTGCAGGCTTGGGGTGCTGCCCAGCTGCACCCACATCAGTGAAGCCAGCGAAAAACCAGGCAGCAAGAGGGCACTGCTCCAAGTTTAGGCAGCTGGGTGCTGCCTGGGCAGGACTGGGGCACACGGAGTTGCCAGAGCCCAGCAAACTCACAGTTAAAGCCTACCTGCTCTCTGCAGAGGAAAGGAGGGATGAGGGTTACTGCAGGAACCCCCCCCAGCCCCATGTGCAGCCTTTGACACAGGCCTGAACTCACCCAAAGCCGGCCTCAGGCACCCACACAGCTGCTCCCTTAAAGTACTTTATTAAATAGTTTCCAAAAAAGAGGAAAAAAAAAGAAAATAAAACAAAACAAAACAGAAGCAGAAAGATTCCAAACTATCCCATCCCCTTAACTAGTTAAAAGCTACAAACAGCTCAGGCCTGTGCCCTAGCAGTGTGGGAAGGGCAGAAGAAGGGTCCCTTGTGGGACAGTCTTGAGCCAGGCAGGACAGCCTTGCCCCAGGGAAGGGGCAGCTGTACCCACCCTGCAGCCCTTCCCATTCAGACAGCTTAATGGCTGTAGGAAGCCACACCAAATCTTACATGCTTCCTACCAAAGCAACCACTCACCAGCTTCACAGCCTCCACAAAAAGAGCTGATCGTGTCCAAACATGGGGCACTCAACTCCAGCTTCCCCATTAACTCCTCAACCCAGCCAGAGGCACGAGCTCCCTGGTTTCTGTGCATTTGCAAATGCCCCCAACACGACTTTCCCATTCCCACCCACCCCCACTCGGTGAGTTTATAAAATAGGGCTTGTTTCTGTTTTTCCACATTCTTTTTCCCTACAAAGACAGCAGTGGGGTTTCCTTTACAACAGCAGAACAGTCTCCCTGTGAGGTAGAGTTAATTTCAGGGCTGACAGATCCTAAATTCAAACCAGTTCGTCCTAGTTGAGGTAAAATTCAGTAGTTTACAGCACTTTTTGCAGTGCCAGAGGGCCATCAAGATTCCTCATTGCCAGAATCATCTTCATCACCGTAGCAGCTGTCTGCTTCCTCATCCATCTCGTCATCCTCATAATAGTCATCATAAAAGAGGTCTGAGCCCTCATCTGGGGCTGGAGTCTTGGTCTTCACACAGTACTCTGCCAGTGTGGTGGGGACCTTCACACCATCCCGCTCAGCATCCACCTTTGTTCCCAGGACTTGTTTTCTGGAGGGGAAGAAGCAGGTGAGGTGAGGACGGGGGGTTTTGCACAGCACAGCTTGGGGATGCAGCTGACAGCACTCTTTCCCTCTCGTGCACACAGGACTGGGAATGTCCCATGCTCTGAGGGCCCCTCTTGTCATGCCAAGGCTGGCCAGCCCCAAATCACAGACCTGGCAGCAATGCAGTGCTGCATACCCACACCCTCAGCTTCAGAGCTGAAAAAAGCCAGGGCTCACATCAGCAACAAAGCTGAGCACGCAACACAGCCAAACTGCTCCTCGAGAGCCACTCTCAGAGCCAGAATCCTTCCACCCAACCAGCCTGCAGATAAGACTGAACAGGCTGTGGCCTCAGGATCTCACCACCCCACGTACCACACAACCACAGCTCAGTAAACCTTCTCAAAACTATAGGAGTGCTGCTGGGTCTCAGCCCAGCTCCCCACACACCTGATGATGTCTGTGTACTCCCGATCCTTCCCTTTGCTCTCCTTCCACTTGCGGTACATCACGGAGGCATCCACGTTGGCTGGAGAAAACGTGTTGGGTTCATTCAGCAGTGAGATCACGCTCAGAAGAATGGTCCTGGCAGCCAAGAGACATGGACAAATAAGAACCAAGGCAGGTCAGCAGCTGCCTGCAACCCAACGGATGCCAGCAGCCTCCCATGGGTCCCCACTGACTCACTCTCCCCAGCCCTGCCCGTACCGCACATTCTGTGTGGGGTTCCACCTCTCGGATGGCAGCTCCCCACTCTGTGGATCATCCACGGGTGGGTGCAGGATGGAGATGCAGACATCACCGGTCTGAAAGTACACAGAAAAATAGCATCTGTAGGGGCTGCTGCCCCCAAAAGCAGCTCACCCTCTATCCCAGCACCCTGGCTGCTCTTCCCTTTTTGGCTTAAGCCATGTGAGGAAGCCCCAGTCTGTGTTTTTGTTACTTTGGATGGGATACTGAGAGGGGCTGTCCCTGCCACATGCTGTCTGCACTCTCAGGCATTGGATTAGCACCTTGAGACTGCTGGTATGATACAGGTGGGGGCTGCCAAGCCACCAGCTGACACTGAAAACGTGGCGCAGCTCTCCTGGTGCTCCTCGATGGCTTCAGACAGCAGCTGCAGTGCCGTGGGGTCCAGCAAGACACCGCTTTGCATCAACCCTTGGCTCAAGCACCACGTCCCTGCTGCATAAGCATGGAGCCCTCAAGCCTGACTAGCCTGGAACCCGTTCCAGGATAGGGGACAGGCTGTCCTAAAAGCCTCAGTCAGATGCGTTTCCAATACCAGACATTAAATTCTAGAGGTGCCCTTGTCATGAGCACAGCACTGGAAGCTCTGCACATCTTTGTCTGTACAAGAAGCTCTCACACTGTCCCAGGTTACCTACCTCATAGATATTGGGGTGCCACATTTTGGTCAAGAACCTGAACGCAGGGGGAGAATAGGGGTAATCGATGGGAAACCGGAGACGGGCCTGCAAGGAAATGATAAGAAGCCATCACTATCAGTTTCTGAAAAGGAAGGGAAAGAAGCCACACAACTCCTACTACCACCAGGGTAAAAAAGCCTCTGTCAACCCCCCCGTACTGCAGATACAGTCTCTGCACTGGCTGGCAGCCACTAGGAGGTCAATTACTTTCCTTGTGCCATTAGTGGGTGATTAGGGCCCAGCCACCCCACTTCTCAGGCCTGGCCTAACCCCAAAGGCCCACATGTTTGCCTCCTTTCTTTACATCACATCAAGGAGGAGAAGCAGGCTGACAGGTGAGAGCAGAGGCATGAGCAGTCAGCAAACTGCAGCAGAGTCCAGAGGCTGCTGGCACGACAATCACATTAATTCTGCTGATAGCAGAATGCTGATGCTTGGCTACAGCAGGAAGAAAACAGTGCTGAGAAGAGGGGAGGCAGCCACCAAGGTGGGCAGACTCGTCTCAAAGGCAAAGCAAGGCCTGGAATGAGTTTGCAGACTGGAGGGGACAGAGAAGCTGCCGAGCACTGGTCACATGTTGCAGGCAGAAATAGCAACCAAGCTGCATGGCAAACAAACAGGCAACACGGGCAACTCCCCGGATGTTTTTCTTACCTAACCCCTTGAGAAACAAATTCCACCCTCTGCTAGCATTCCCCACCATCCTCCCTACTTTTGCAACCGGTGCCCTGATGTGCAGCTCTGTCCCACCTGGCTCACCCATGGTGGGCAACAACACGGCTTTGCAGTGATGCAAAGGCTGGATGTTTGCAGGGGGGGGGTAAATGGGACTTGAGGCAACACATCCAAACAAAACCAGCACTGTGAACCCCGGGCTGTTCCCCAGTTCCCAACACAAGGGCACAGTTACAACTGAGCAATGAGGAAGAAGTGTGTTTACCCTTCAGAGCTTAACAGGGAAGAGGCATCGGGTGTTTGGTGCCCTGAGTAACACACAGAACCTCTAAAAATAGCTCATCAACACTGAAAAAAGAGACCAAGTCTAAACCAGCCATACTGCATGGATAAGGCACTAAAAATAAGCGTGGATGAAGATCACGCAGCGGCCCACGTCCATTGCCAGCAGAGACAACAGAGCACCAAGCAGGCTCTCTTTGCAGGCAGTGGCCTGCATGAATGAATTGATGAAGGCAGGCCAAGAGAACGGACTCACTGCTGGCCTTCGAGCAAGTCTACACTGTAGATGGCATCAGAGGTGGCATCTTCATCCTCCCTGGAATGGGTTAACAGCATTTGGGGCATTCTGGGCATTCCCAGGCTCTGAAAGCAAACTTCCTGAATGAGGTTTAGTCACTGTTCCCAGAAAAATCAACAAACAGAAGGAATAACAACAAAAACAACACGAAATTCAGCTTTAAGACACAGGAACTCCGAATATTAGTTGTAAATGAAAATTTGGGAGTTAGATACATTAAGCGACAGTGCCATTGAAATGGCTCTGCTCAGCAAAAATTCAGTGCTAATTGGGGATCATTGCTCTCACCCTCAATAGAAAAAGACCTACGAACCCAGTGCAGGTTCAGAGCAGTTGTTGCAAAAGGCACTCTGGCTGCTTCTGGAATTACAGCCTTATGAATACACAGCACTGCCAAACTCCACTGCCAGCTAACAGCCACTAAAGGATCAGCGTAGAGGGAAATCTGGTCACATCCCAGCAACCCAGCCCCACATCTGTCCACCCACTGCCACTCTCCATGGCACTTCACAGAGGAGGTTGGGTCCTCTGCCACAAGCCGACCTCAGTGCAGGTCATGGGATCCTCGTTAAGCCCATTTCTTTCAGCCCTTCATCTGCCTGCTCTGCTCTGTGCAACACAGAAGGGTGGAAAGAAGCAGCGAGAATGGCAGCTGGGGTTAACAACATTTTGTGTGCACACAGAGCTCCACGCGGCCCACGGCAGCACAAACAACACCAGGGCCTGTGCTGCACTGGGGCCAAACGGCTGAACTTGGCAGAATAATCCCCTTTGTTGTCCAAGGACAAGAACAAATCCATCCACAGGCAAAGCACTCCCCGAGGGGGGCTCTGGATGAAGCTGTGCTTTGCTACATGTGAATATGTGCAGGTGCTGTCACAGCCCTCTCTCTCACATAGGTCTCCTCTATCACCGACAGAACTGAGCCTGGAAACACTCCAGCACAAAACAGGAGCGTGAGCTGCTGAAATGGGAGAGTTCAGAGCCTCAGGTAAAGGCTGCAGGGAAATGTGGCAGGGAAGAGAGGATACCTCAGTCTGGAGCATCAGACTTGATGACCCCCATGGTGACTCACCTGGGCACACCCCCACCCTGCCAGCAAAGCAAGAAACAAATCAGCCTGAGCAGAGGAGGCAGGAAGAGGAAGAAAACAGCTACACGGGTTGCACAACAACTGGGAAGAACGTGTACACACATTCCTTTTACAGAAACTGCACACAGTCATGCCAGGCACTCAAATCCCCCAAAGAAACACAACATTTGTCCTACATCAAAGCTGCCTGAGCCACGCATCCCACACAGCATGGAATCCTTTGTCCCTTCCCTCCTGGCTCATCGGTGATGCCTGGGACCCCCTGGTATAGGGAACGCACAATCCCAAGCTGTCCCACATCAACAGGCAGAGGCCAAGGTGGGAAGAGGGGAGCAGCCTCTGGGAGTGCCGAAAGCCCCTTTCCATGACAAGAATTCCCATGCAGTTCAGCAGCAAACACCAGCTCCCTTCTCTCCTGCTGGCAGCTCCTCCCGCCAGGCCCCCCAAAGCAACCTAACTCCATAAGCCACAGTGTCCAAAGGCCCCAGCAACAAGCCTGGGCAGTTCCCTGGTCCTCTGCACCCCTCACACTCCCTGGCACCTGCCCTGAGCCACCCCCAACTGCTCCCTTACACCACAACCCACACCTGGGCCCTCCCCACTCTCCTCAGTTCTCCCCCCTCTACTCTCCCACACCTGCATCCCTCCAACAGAACGCATTTCCTTTACCCTCTCCTAACCCCCACCTCCTCAGCTCAAACCCAGACACCGAGCATTCCGTGCCACCACAGCTTCTTCCCCACGGGACGCCGGTTCACCCGACGCTGCAGGCTGCCCTGCGCCTCCCAGCCGCTCACCTTGAAATACCCGCCCTCGTAGTAGGTGTTGGGGGGGCCAAAGATGGCCACCTCCCAGTTGTATAGGTCCCCCTCGTCCACCAAATTGACCCGAAACCCTTCCACGGGCTCCTCCTGCAGCCCTTTGAGCTCCAGTAGCAGCGCCTTCTGTGAGCTGGGCACGACAGACCGCGCCATCCCGACGAGCCGGGGAGGCCGCAATTGGAGCCGGGGGCTTGCGTAGGTTCAACAGCGGCCGCAGGAAAGCGCGACGGGGGCGAAGGGAGGGAGGACTCAGCGGCAGCTCCGCGCGCCGATCCGAGCGCAGCCGCGCAATGCATCGCGGGAGCTGTAGTTCGTTCAGCGGAGGCGTGGCCTAATCAGGCCCCGCCTCCCTCGCGCAGTCAGCCTATCGAAACGCTCTGTAAGAAGGGGCGGGGCATAAAGCGGGCTCCGCCCCCGCGACGCCGTCCGCCTATGGGAGCGCGGGGCTGGGAGCCATTTCCCGGCAGCCTCTGCGCTGAGGGATCACGTGAGGGCAGCGCTGGGTTAACGTGACGCGTGCGCGTTTAAGAAACCACCTCAGGTCTGAACGGTGCTGCCATTGACGCCAAGCAGTAAAGACACTGGAAACTGAAAACAAGGAAAAGCTTTAATGTTTGACTGTAAATCAGTCATTGCACAGCATAATTAAAAGAGATAAATTGAAATAAATACTCATACGGCTCAACACACCTCGAAAGCAAAGCGGCCTCTAAAGGAATGAAGTTTTTTTGTCTTTTGGTGCTGTAAGGCCCACATCAGCAGCACTCCACCGTTTTCCTTGGGAAAATCACCGTTCAAGTATGAACCTTCATCTTCAGCATCTGGACTGCAGAGCTGGAGGCAGATTAGTAAACACAGAACAAGGAAAGAGAGCAGCTGCTTACCAGCTTTCCAGCACCAGCAAGCAGCTCCTCCCAGCCACTTACCTTCTCTGCATTTAAAACATTTTGTCTATCAAGTAATGCTTTATTTCATGCTTCACATCAACCCTGTGTTTGCCTCTGAGCCCTCCAATAGGCTGCAAGGTAGATACGCATCATCTCATACTTCAGAGGTAGGGATGAAACCAACCCAAATGTAAAGGCAAAGCTCCCCACTGAGGCTGCACAAACACAGCATCGTCAGGGCTAGAATGGCACCATGGGATAGCTGGACATCCAGACATGTAGTTAATCAACTCTGCGTTGTTTTTAATTACTAAAACTGCCCTACAGTTTACAGTTCCCACTTAATGCCTAAAAAAAAGGCTTACTGTTGCCAGCTGGAAATAGAGGAGCTACATTCAGGAGAGGCACACCAGGACATGGGAACATCAAGCTCTAGAGGTGAGTGGACGTACTGCTCAGAGCAAGAAATGGAGCACAGAAATCAGCAGTCTCTCATCAAGCAGACTCAGGGTTCACCTGAGTTGCTCACCCAAGCCTCGCTGCCCAGCCAGTTTCAGGGAGTAGAGCCTTCTCCCCAACACAAAGTGCTGTTTGAACCATGTAGGGTATCCAGCAAATGTTCTTCCCACCTGGCCATTACTCAACAGGTTTCACTTTCGCAACAAATAAGGCGGTAGCTTTCTTCAGAAATTCCTCTCTGCTCATAGTGGAGCTGAGCTTCCTCTCCTGCAGCGCGCGGTCCATGGCCAAGGCCAAGCAGTCTGGCCCCAACCTGGAGCCTGCCTCCAAATAGCGGACAGGCACAGAGAGGCCGCTGGCTCCCAGTGCCTCCTCCAACGTACACAGGACAGCTTGGCAGACGCTCTTGTCTGCCACACCGGTACCGTTATCCAGGACATCATACAGCATCCGTGCCTTGGTCACAAACTCCAGCAGCACAAAGCAGGTGAGGACGCCGTAACGGAAGACATCGAAAGGCACAGCCTCGTGGTCCCGGCACTGCACCCTCTGCAGCAATGCAGCAGCCACCTCCTGGGGTGCGTCCCCATGCTGACAGATACGCCGCAGCAGCTCGCTGTACAGCCGCCCATCCACGCCCAGCCTCCGCCGCCGCCCGCCGGCCCCCAGCACCTCATAGGCCGTGCTGATGTTGTTGTTGAACGCCGTCCTGCCGCAACACGGGATAAAACACAGCCTCAACACCGCAGCCGCCTTATGTCCCCCCTCTCCCGGGACTACAACTCCCAGCGTGCCCCGCGCGCCCGGCAGGAGACAAGGAAGGCGCCGCTGCCGCGGGGCACGCCGGGAGACGTAGTCCGCCGCCCGGTCCCCGTCGTCTCTGGTCCGCACCTGTGGGAGTGGTGAGCCAAACGCACGTACCACAGCGCCCGGGACAGGCGCTGCATAGGCCCCGACAGCTCTGCGGCCGCCTCGCCCGCTGCGCCGGAGCTGCCCAGCACCAACCGCTCGAAGTAATCGGCCAAAAAGGAAACGGGCTCCTCGGGCCGCGCCTCCAGCACCTTCAGCAGCGCCTCCCGCACCATGGCGGTGACGTCAGCTTGCAGCAGGAATTCCTCCTCGTCCCCCAGCCCGCTGCCCGCCGCCGCCGTCGGAGTGGCCGCCGCCCGCCGCTTCTCGTACGTCGCCATCTTAGCTGCAGGCGGCGAAGGCGGGTCCCAGCCATCTTGGTACGCCGCCATCCCGCTGAAGCGGGAAGCGCTTGTGCCGCCATCTTGAATACTGGCAGCCAATCCGTGAGCGAGGAGGCCGTCGGATCTATCCCCATTATTTCCCGGCACATCCAATCAGCGGGCGGAAAGCGGTTGCCATGGCGCCGAGGGCCGCCATCGGGCGAGGCCGTGGGCCGCCATTTTGAGTATGGGCATGGGGGAAGCTGCAGCAAACGCGGGGCTCCTTAGCAGCTGTGGGCTACCCGGGCAACGCAGGGCCTCGCAGTACTGCTAGGGGACCAGAGTCAGAGCACAAACACAAAGAAAGCACTTTTATTGAAAGCCATGCTGCTGTTACGCACACCCACCCAGCACCACGCCTCCGTCACTTACAGCCTGAGGGCTGCACTGAGTGCCTGCTGTGCTGCAGGATTCACTGTGGGCCGCAGGCCCAGGCCAGCACAGCCCCAGCCATCCCAGCCCTGCCTGTCCCTCACAGCCTCATTCACTGGTCAGGCAGCAGCAGCCTCAGCTGTGGGTCAGGCTTTCCCAGCCCTGCTCACACACACATGGAACATTCAGTACCCTCCGGATGTGAAGGAATGCAGCAGCAGCTCGGCCAGCTCCGTGCTTGCAGCCCTTGGGCTGGAGCTGCTCCTTTTGGGGTCTGGCAGGGAGCAGCCCGCACCCTGCTGCCTCTGGTGGTCCTATGCTGAAGCTGGGCTGCCTGGCTCATTGGTGCTCAGCTTCCTGCACAGCCAGGGGCAGAAAGAAGGATGGTGGGAGCTGATGGGAAGGAATGGGGCAGCTCCATTAGGCAGCCTCCACTCTTAGGACAGATCGTAGTGTGATTTAAATCGTTTCCATAGGCGACGAGATACGATACCAGTCACTATCAGTCCCAGGAGTGAGAATGCTGTGCCCATGGCTACAGGAGGGATGGAGCTGGATACATCTGCAAAGACACAAGAAGGACATGAGCTTGCAGGTCCACCTCCCACACCTGCAGCTCCCCAGCTTTGAGCATATCAGACATTGGTAGGATTGGAAGAGCCCTCACAGCCCTCTTCCCGTAGGCTGGGTGCCCCCCACCAGCTCATGTTGCCCAGGGGCCCATCTATGGCCTTGGGCACCTCCAGATTCTCACTACCGCTTGCTCGAGCATATCTCACCTAAAATTTCTTCTGGTTTAAAGCCATTCCCCCTTGTCATATCACTACCTCCCCCTGTATAAAGTCACTCTCCTGTTTATCAGCTCTCCTCATGTACTGGAGAGCTGCAGTGAGTCTAACACCCAGCATGGCTGCAGCAGACCCCAAGGGATGCATGCAGGGGGGGACAGACGGGGGCTGCAGACCCCCCACTCACCATCAGAGACCACCAGCTGCATGCTGACTGCCTGTGCCGGACGGCCTAGCAGGATGCACTGATAGTGACCTTGGTGATGGAGCTCAGCCCGGTCCAACCATAGTGTGGAACCACTGCCCACTGCCTCCTCCCGGTACTGGGACAGAGCCACAGGGGTGTGCAGCCAACGGACGGAGGCATTTTGGGTACACTGTGCCTGGCACTCAATGCGCAGAGCTCTGCCTCGTGTCCCATTGGGAGGCAGCGACCAGATCTGCAGGTTGCAGGTGGGTGTTGTTACGTGGGATCCTGGGCTGCTGCCATCCACAGCTGTCCCCTGTGTGGCTGCAGGGCTCACAGTGCCCGTGCTGGGGGCTGCAGTGCTGCCCAGATGCAGCGATGCTGTGCCCACTGCAGGGCCCTGATGATGTTCGGGTAGGGTGGGTTTGGATGCAGCAGCCCACTCTGTGGGGGTCTCAGGTCTCTGTGACACAGCATTCGGGGCTGTGCTGGGCTCATGTGGTTCTGGGGATGGCACTGCGATGGCTGCAGGCTCAGTGATGCTGTGGATCACCGTTGTGGTCGCTGTGGTGTGGAGGCTCTCTGTGGATGTGGCCGTGGCCATTGGCTGCTCCGTCACAGCTGTGAAAACAGAGGATCATAAGTGACTTCAGAGGCAGATGGTGCCACTGTGGCACGTGGTCCCCAAGGGGGTGATAGCCACCTCTGCCCATCCTACACAAGCACAGCAGCCCCAGAGCAGGGGGATGAGCAGCACCAGTCAGCATGGCAGCAGGGACAGGAGGTTCACAGCACAACACGAGAAGGGAGAGCTGTTACCCTTTCTATTTCAAGCAATGCCAGATAGCGGAGGAGGGTTCCAGCAGTGGGAGCATGGTAAGAACCCGGCTCTCCAGCTCAACCCTTGGTACTCACCCATACTGCTCACATGAATGGATGCTACACGGGTGAAGGTCTTTGACCCAATTCTCAACGTCAGCTCACACCTGAACACAACCCCTTCTGTCATGTCCTCCCCTGATACCCGCACTGTGGTCACAACATCAAAAAGTCCCTCATCGTTCTCTGTTTCTTCAAATTCATCCATCAGCAATTTGTCCTCCCGGTACCAGGTGAGCTGCAGCCCTATGATGGGATACACGTGCAAGGCTGAGCAGTGCAGGGTGGATGGCTGCCCTGGTATCAGTGCCTGGTCCACATTGAGCTGCAGCACCTCTGGAAGAGCTGCAAGAGAAACAGCCATGGGAAGGTGTGAATCTCCAGGGAATGGCAGGACTTTGCAGGGGAGCCCCCCCCAAGAGAAGGGGTGGGGATGCTGCTTACAGTAGACCTTTAGGATGGCAAATTCCTGGTAGCTCTTGTCACCGCAGGTGCCCTGGCAGATTTTGGTGCCCTCTGTGGCCACTTTAACGCTGCTGATTTTCAGGATGCTGTGGGTGAGGAAGGTGTCGATGCTACCCAAGTTGGTGTCCAGCCCCTTCCACTGCACGGTGCTGTCAGGGCAGGGCAGTGAGCAGTTCAGCTGCACTGCGTCCCCGTACTGCACCACCGGCTCCTTTGGCACCACCACCAGTTTGTTGGTCGGCCGCCCTGTGGGAAGGAGAAGAGACTGTGGGAGTCAGAGGAGGGGACAAACACCAACGAACAAAGCAAACTGGATTTTGGTTTAGTCACACTCAGGCACCACCCAGCTCTTTTCTCACCACCATGAGGGGCACAGCTTGATAGCGATGATTCATTCGAGCCAATGTTTCCCTGGCAAAATCCAGCCAGGGTCTGCCAAATAGCAGGCATCACCTCCTGATTGTACCCCTTACCACCAAGACTTTCCAGCTGTTTTGTTGGAAATTACCCCCAAACACCTTTTTCCCTGCAGTTTTCACTGTTCACCAGTGCTGCTGCTCACCTGGCAGCAGGGTTGTGCACTGGAGCAGGGACGTGTGGCATCACTCACGCACCAGCCACGGGCTCCATCACAATGGGCACAGAGCTGAGGAGCAAGGGGAAGGAGCACCAAGAGCAGCACACAGAGCAAAAGCACAGGGATCTCAGCACAGCCAGAGCCACACAGCCTGAATGAGGGATCAGGCACTCACCACTACAGCCCCACAGCAAGTTGATGAAGAGGAGAGGAGCCAATTCCATCACCCACGGAGCTGGCCGCAGGGCAGAGCAGCAGCAAACGGTGGGTTTCCTTCCTTCCCTCTTGCTTGGAGTGAGTGCTGCTGATTGGGGCTTTCCTCTTCTGGTTGCCAGCCCCTTTCTCAGCCCTTTTTAACACCCTGTAAGATCCGCCCCTGTGAGCAACATCCGGGGGCCCTACAACCTTCCCATCAGTGGGGGTATTTCCAGAAAGGGTTTCCCATTTGACTTTGTGTTCAGTGCTCGCCCAGTTACACGGCTCTGTGCCTATGGGATCCCCTGACCCCAAGGCTCCCCACATGGCTGCAGGGCTCCCATGGCCTCTCACCCCCTGACAGCCCCACTCAGGCCAGGACTTGGTTCCATCCCAGCTCCCTCTGCGCTCCACCTGGCCTCGGTGAGCAAGGCTGCCTGGATACCACATCATCCAGAAAGCAAGAATACCCCTAAATGACAGGGATTTGAATCCTTCTGTCAAGAGGTTGAGAGCAATAGGAGGGCAGGCTGCCTCCTCTGCCAGGCTCCTCTTTATCTCCCACCAGCTCATCCAGGGATACTTCCTAGGGCATCACCCTACCAAATGCACATCATGCAGCACTCTGCCCTCTCTCCAAGGCAAACTGTCTCTGTGCTGAGCACAAAGGCTGGAACCAACAGCTAAAGAGAGCATTTTCAGGGATAAAAGCATCCCCTGACAGGGCTGCCTACCCCACATCATGCTGCCCCAAGGCACGGCCACAAAGCCACTCCTCATATCTGCCATCACCACCTTATCCCCACACCCAGCTCTATGAAAATAGCTGGGCCCCATCGTTGTACTTGGGTCGAGGAAGGAGCCAAAGGGTTGAGGAAAGGGATGCGTGATTCTCCACATCTCCCATCAGGAGCTGCTTCCCATACGGGAACACTCCTGAGAAGCAGCTCCGGGTATGGGGCGTGCTTCTCCATTTGGGATACCAGGTAATTAACTGTCAGACAGGGCAGGGGAAGAGCTCTGTAAACAACTGCCATCCGAATGTGCACATTCAGCTGAAATCAGGGTGATTAATGGCCACAGGGTTTTGTTCTGTCCATCCTGTGTTAATGGAGCAGCTTCCCGGAGTTTCCAGCAGCCACTGCAGTCCGTCCATGGGGCCCTGACCCAGCCCTGGTGCGGAAATGCCCAGGCCTCCTCCATGGGATAAGGCTCTGTATGGGCCAAGCTCTTCCCAGCAGTGAGCTCAGGGTCTCCTCCTCGCTCCCACCCTTGCAGCTCAAACCTCAAATCACCTCCATGCCCTAAATCCATCTCCCCTCGGCTCCCTGTGGCAGCTCTCAGACCTTCGTCCCCGAACATCCCATCACCCCACAGTTTGTTCAGTCTTTCCCTTTAATGGATTTTATCCTTATAAATTAGAAGAGCATACAGGTGATGCTTCTATTCCAGTACTTGATCCAGTGGTCAGCAGCCCTGCCTGCAGCAGGGCTTTGGAACTTCAACCTCGAGGTCCCTTCCAACCCAAGCCATTCTATGACTATGAAAGACCACACTTAGGGCAGCTGGCAAAGCCCAAAGTCCTTCTGAAGTTTACTGTTAAGCATCAGACTGAGACTCCAAATTGTCTTTGAATTCTTTCAGAAATGGAAAAAAAAAAAAACAAAACATGCTACCAAAAACCAAAACCTACAAACCCAGTGCTGGAGTTCAAGGTTGGAATCGCAATGTACACAATTTCCTATTGCCTCCAGCACACTGATGCTGAGACAAGCTGAGGGTCTTTCTTCCCCTTTAGATAAAAAAAAAAAACAACAAAAAAAAAACACAATAAGCTCAAAAGTCCAGAGGAAATAAATACGAAAAGCAACATCGTTTATAATAGAGGGCTCATATTTCCAACTCATTACAGAGTATTGGCCATCCATCAAAGGATCTAATTTGGATTTGTTTATACTACTTGTGATTACATTGTTCACATGATCCTGAAAACCCCACTTAAATGGGTAAGATAAGATCTAAATGAAACCTGCCTGGAAATGAGGGCAGCAGGTTGGGATGCTGACAGCTGCTAACTACAGCCCCCCCGTCCCATGGGGATGCTGGTGCACAGGGATGGCTGCTGTGCATGGAGCTGAGCTGCAGACAGCCATCCCAGCTTGCACAACCCCCAGATTATAGCTGGTACCATAAATGTCACCCTGGACATACAGCCTGGAGGTCTCTTTCTTGTTGGATGAGTAAGGTGAGCAGCAGAGGCTCAGCTCAGCGTGTTTTACCTTCAGGCACCAAAGCAGTGAGAGCTGTGAAGCTGTTCTAATGCTTCCATGAAAATCCAGATCGATGTTCCAGAAGGTGAACTGGTTTCATGTACTTTTCATTCTAGAACACAAGTTCGGAAGAAATGGGTGAAAACCAACAACCAGATGGATTTGTGCCCATGGAGATCAGTACAGAACCTCACGCGTGGACTCCAGTCCCAACCAGCCACCACAGACCATCCAGAAATACACACAGACTCCAAAATGCCCCAAATCCATCTTGTAACAGATCGAAAGAGAGCTTCAACGCAACAGGAATGCAGCAGTTTAATAAATAATCCGTCAGAGGAGAGATTAGCCAGTGCTAAACACAACTTGAACTGAAATAAATACATTTCAATGTTAACTTAAAAAAATAAAGAGATACAGAAATGCACACCATAGTAAACTTAGAGCCGTTCTCCAATGAAGGTGGGCTTGCTGTGTGCCCACACCTGAAAGATGGCCGAAGATGTTAGCAGCAATTCAAGTGCAAATGGAAGAATAAAAACAAAGTTCAAAGTGATTCCTTTGCAAAGGTAACAGCAAAAGGGCGAGCGGTGGTTTTAATGCATTCAGTTTCTCTAATGCAACAAGATCAGCTTTAGAAACTCACTCGAACTGCTGCTGATAACATTGGAGCTGCAGAGGAAGGGCAGCTGAGCTCATTCTTTTGCTGTACGTTTGGGGCATGGCTGTTAAGCAACCTGAAGTGTAACTCACTGCAGAACGCCAATGCTGCCTGGCCAGGCTCAGACATCACACAGCAAATCAATGGCATTGACAAGAAAAGGCTCTTTTACAAAAAGTTGCATTTCCATAGAAAAGAACAAAACTTGGCAACGCTAACTCAATGCTCTTTACAGGTTTTCCAGCCTCCACCACCGACGCTGCAGAATTACCAGCCCTTCAGAATTAGGCACATTCTTCATTCAGGTCCAGTAATCTCAGCTCCTCCACTGCTGGGCTCGAGGCAGTGTCTCTCACATAAAGGCAGAATGGTGGATCACATCCCTATGCCTAACAGGGAGAGAGGGGTTACAGCAGGGCCAAGAGACCCCCCACCCAACTGAGGGAGCTCCAGAAACGTGAGAACAAATCCCTGCCTGCTTCCAATGCCCATAACAACAAGCAGCATCTGCAGGGAAGGCAAGCAGCCTTGCTGCCCTCCAGGGAACATCTGCATCCTCAGCACTGTGGGACTGGGAGCACCTCACAACCATCCCCATTGTGCCACCTCTGCCTGCATTGCAGACCCTGGCAGGTTGGGAAGAGACCTCGGTGGGATAAATTATCATATAATAGGAAAGGACTTTGAAAAAAATATATATCTATCTCTATATTTTATATAATATAAATTATGCTCGTCTTGGTTTTATAACGTTCTGTTCTATTTTAACCTGTGAAGCTTTGAGTGTGAATGAGGTAACTATTCAGTGTTTAATTTCAATTCATTTGCATGTGAGGGACGTAACTACTTGAGTTCATTTTAATACAGTGCAAACCAATGAAGCACCAGATTTACCTGGTGAAGCTCCAGTCAAATAAAAGCTATTTCTGTAAGCAACACAGAGTTGGAATTGCTGCCTAGAAGTTAAAGTGAGGGGATTTTCTTCAGGAAAGGCGTGTGCTGTGCATCCACAGTTCAACCTATCCCAAAAAGGTCTGGAAACATGGGGCAGAGAGAAAACTGGAGCCTCCACACGTTGCTGATACCTTCTCCAGTCCCACAGTTACAGCTGCATAAGCAAACCCTCAGTGCCTGAGACAGCTGCTCTCTGCATGGGCAATCAGCTGCTCTTACAGTTCTTACTACAGGATTTAAGTACCAGCCAAAATGATTGGTAAACAGAAGATGAATTACTTCACTTAAATGCCCACCTCCACCAACTAACTGGTCCAGAAAATTGGTGAACCAACACGATGCTCTTCATTCAAGGCAAGCAGTGATTCTATACTGTTAGGCTCTCAAGGGATGCACATGAAGATGCAGAACTCCATCTGTTCAGTCACCACGAACCAGCTCTCCCACTGACAAGCTCACAGAAGAGGTCAAAAGCTATGAAGCCTCATATATCCCCTTCACAACCCCCAAGCAGGCACTCTGAGTGAAGCAAACTCCCATAGGAGTGCCTGCTGTGCTCCAGGGCACTGAGATCTTCGGGGCTGTCTGGCTGATATAAATACAGAGACAAACAGCATTTTGGTCACTGCTGCACAGGAACAGCACCAAATACAGTTACCTATCTGCAAAGAACCAAGACATGAAGTGACAGTGATCCCTTTTGGTCTTTCTTCCTGTCTTGAACCTACAGAGAAGTGATTCCCATGACAGCTGTATGCATACCCCATGCTGAGATGGGTCTAATTTTTGGCCACTGTATCCACAACCCCCTTAAGCAACAAATTCCTCCAGTGCCCCCAGTTTGGTCTTTGCTTCCCCAGTGCCATTATTTCTGCTCTCACTCATACAAATGTTTCCTGCCCACTTCACTCTCTCTATGCATCTATAAACAACCAAGCACTCCCCATATCTACCTCAGCTTCTTTCACAGCACTCAGAGTTTCTGTTTCTTCTTCTAAGCAGAGCTGAACCCTGCAGAAGAGGTTGCAGATTAATTCTTCAGCAAAATGAGTCTTCAGAGAGGGGCTCAGAAATGCTACGTGGAATACAGACTTGCAGATTCAAAGCAATTGCAACCCTCATCAGGCTCCTTTGGACTGAGAAAAACAAATCACGCTCGTTATCTGGTTTTAACATCAAGATGGGAAGAGTCTGTGGAAAAACCAACATGCTTCATAAAAGTGCTCAACAGATATTTCTCTGACCTCACTCTCAGGAAGCCACGCTTTAACAAAGTGCTTAGCAGAGTTCACTTCTTTCTTCTGCCTCTTAAGAAGCTATTTGCTAATCAACCTTTCCACTTCCAGAAAAAAATCCCTCCCCCCCCCCCCATCCCTTTACCTACTTCCTCTGGAGGTAGTGACAGACAGAAGTGTTACATCAGCGTAACAACAACAAAAGCCAACACAAAAGCAACAGAAACCTCCATGAAAAATGCCAACGTTGACCACCCAAGCATCTGTAATTCGTATAATTGCCTTCCATCTGCCCGTTCTCTCTTGTGAGCTCAGGACAGCATCAATTTCTTGTCTAAGCAAGCATCACCTGGGCCAAAATAGACAAATTCATCAGATCCTCAAGATGGTGACTATGCTATCTGTTCTTCATCCATGCACACTTTTTACTTGCTGTATTATTCCAGTATGGGCTGCATAGTGCAGCCTCTCGGCCTCCCCCAGGCTGAGGTCAGCCAACTCAGCTGCAATGGGATCAGCATCGAGTACCAATTACGTAAGGGGATGGGGGAACGTAACAGATGCCTTGTTTTATTCTGGCTGGCACACAAATTAGTTCACATTAGAACACAGACAATGCTAGCTCCTTAATTTTTCACTGACGAGTTGAGTATTTGGCAGGTCACACCATGAAGTTCAGTGTTCACAACAAGGGCAGGTTTGCTTTAAAGAAAGATCCCTTCATGCAGAGCAGTTCTGTATCTCCCCTTTCCATCAGCACCAGACCATACAATTCAATTTTTGCACCAGCTGAGTATATTTGGCTTGAAGGGAAACCACTTCCCTTCTCGTGAGCTGCTTGTGGTACAGTCTTTCATCTTGCTCCTTCTTGCCTCCCACCCTCTCTCCCCAAACCCCAACTAAGTCCATCCTTGATCTGGAGTTGAGACACAAGCCAGGTCCTTCTCTCCCAACCTCATACACTGCTGTCCTCAAGCAGGGGCTCCTTGCCATCCGAAGCTCCAGCCTGTGGGCTGTGGGTGTGGGTCTGGGCTCCATTACTGTGTTTTTTGTGGCTGCCTGATCTCAGAGTAAGGTTGTGTTCTGGAATGAACAAGGCCACCAGGAGCGACAGCAAGACAGAGCAAGCTCCAAACAGGAAAGGAGGCCCTGGGATAATGCTGCTCTGTAGGAAAAAAACAAAGGAATGATTAATGCTGAAGGCAATGTCAGAAGAAGCACTGCAAAAACTGAAGGATAGAACTGAACAGATTACCTCATCCGTTGGGTTGGCCATGTTGGTTTTGGAGGCCTTACCCAAAGTTTCCACCTCAGCCATTTCATTCAATTCCACATGGAAGAGATAGAAGACAAAGCCATAGAGAGCTGGCCCCAGGCCATTACACAGACCCCGAATTCCAGTGATCATCCCCTGCACTACACCTGAGGACAGAGAATATTTGTGACCTGAGTGCTGCTGAGTGCCCATGAAACAAGTAAGCAATTGAACTTACCCTGCTGGTCAGGGTCTGCGTTCCTGGACACCATGGCACTGATGGCTGGGAAGGTGATGCTAGACATGGCAGCCACAGCCCCTGCTGCCCACATCATCCTTGGAGAGAAAGAGGCAGCAGTCAGGAGGGAGATTCCCAAGGAGCTGCTGTAAACCAGCACTGCATGTGGAGCAGCATCTCCCTCTGCTGGGGACAGAGACCTGTCACAGAGCCATGGAGGGAGAAAGCAAAGATAGGCAAACTCTTACCAAGGCTGTGATCCGAAGCCATACCAGGCAAGCTGCAGGATCTGGAAGCCTAGTCCCAGCAGGATGGTGTTTTTATTTCCTATTGAACGCATGAGAATTCCCAGGACTACTGTCTGGAAGTAAAAGGAAAACAAAATAAGTGCAGAGACACCAACACACTGAAGAATAGGAGAATAGGAATCAGAGGGCACTCCTGCTGCCACGAGATTCTTCTACCATGCACAGGCACCCCTCCATTCTGATCACATTCTCATAGAGCCAGCATGTCCCTTTATATGGCAATCAGAGCATAATCTGTGATGTTTTACAGAGCAACACAGGGCCACTCCACAGTTTGTTATTCCCTGACAACGGCTACAGCCAGAAGAAAAGACAAGAGATCACAGGCAGCTGTAAGTGGCACTGATGGTATCTGAGTAGCCACAGGGATTCTGATAAGTCATTAATCCAAATTACCAGAAGTTTTGCATTTTCTTATAACTTGACTCTTAGATCATAGGCAGAAATCAGTTCTCACCTGAGCCAGTATAGAGAGAATTCCAACAACACCAATAAACGCTGCCACAGTCTCTGAGGAAAAACCAATGACCTGTGAAAACACCAAGAAGGGATTCTTCAGGCAAGAGATGTGCACCATAGAACAAAAAAATCACTCCATCAGTGCCACTAACATTTATTGACACTGCTTATGAGCTCCTTAATCAACTGTACATTCCTCTACCTTACTGGAATAAAACACAAACTGATCAAGAGGCTCCCACATCTATTTTTTATTATTACTATTTTTTTATTTTTAGGACAGCTGGAACATATCACTATTTCTTATGGTTTCAGTTTCATTAAGCCATTGGCCAACATTAGGTTCCTGTGGACATGCAGCTTAGAGAACATTTCTAGGCTGGGTTTGTGCATTCAGAGCCTTCCTTGCTCACAGTACACTGACCTGTCGCAGATACAGGAAAAAACTGGAGTACTGGCCAGCTTCAGGAAGATAGGAGAGAAAGACAGTGATACAGATGAGCAGCACTGTAGAATCCTGACCCACTTTCCTCAAAGACTGTAAAAAAGAAGAGGGGAAAAAAAAGTTAAAACCTATTGCACACTGCCCAGGTAAACTTTAAGTTACCATCACACATGCAAAAAGGGAATGCTTGGATAAGACTACACTTGTTTACTCAGAACGGCCTTCTGTAAATGCCTTCTGTTCATAAACTGCAAATACCCAGCATTCCAGACGAAGATGTAAACACTGTCACAGAGCACACCAGACAAGATACAAAATTACATCAATTTACACCTTTGAATGAGGAGTTTTCGCTTTTCAGTTTCTTACATTTATGGCCAACTGCTTTCAATCCCAATTTTTATTCCCTCAGATTGCCAACTTAATTCTCCAAGCAAGCAGAGGAGGTGAAACTCTACAAAGCTCACTACCATTAGCAAGTGCCTAAAAAGCCAGGGACACACAAGACTTCTCCTGACACAATCCTACTGCTAAGAAAAGTAATTCATATTGCAGCAGCAGGTAGAAACCACGGTGCACTTAGAAAGCTGTGATCTTATTGCTTATTGTGGTGGGATGATTCACAGAAGTGGAATACCACCAGCGAGGGCTACAATGTGATCCAAGAGACTCCTGGATCCACAATAACTTTCTGGTTCAGGTATTGGATTGACTGACCAGTGGTGATGCCACCCAGAGAGAACTTGATAAGCTCTAAAGGTGGAACATAATGAGGTTCAGTAAAGAAAAGTGTAAGGTTTTGCACTTGGGTTGGGGTAATCCCAGGTATGTCAAGTGGGAGAAGAACTCCCTGAGAGTAGCCCTTCCAACCCAAGCCATTCTATGATTCTGTGATATTTAATACATCTGGGACATCTCCTTCATGAGATGCTCTTGCTTTAAGACTTTACATATGCAGCTACGTCAGGTGAGAGAGAAGTTACTTTTATATACATGCAGTCTGCTATCACTTAAACACTGTATCTTTGCCAGCATTCACCTTGATCCTTTGTGAAATGCATCCTTCTTTTGAGAGAAAACAGCCAAACTACAGCACCTACAAATACCACCAGAGTACAAAAAAAAAAGCAGCAAGATTACTCACAGCAAATGGATCTGCTTGTTCCCAAGAGATTGGAGCTCCCCAGGAGACAGGACGCATCTCTTCTGGCAGAGATTCTGGCACAGCCAGCAGGATGAAACCAATATCCAGCAAAGCAACACCTGAAGCTAGCACAACTACTAGTGTATCACCATAGGCTTGGGAAAGGTATGCACCAATTGCTGGGCTTGTGACCAGACTAGCAGCAAACGTAGCTGACACCTAGAAGCATAAAAGATGAATAATAGAGCTTCTTCTGACCAGAGCTTATTTTCTCCTCCACAGTAACTGAAGGGTATTAATTTTGCCATCTTGGAAAGAAACAATCCAAGTGGACAGGGATTTTGTACACAAGGATATGACATGTTTGCTTGGTGCCATCCAGGCTGAGTTCTAGCAAAAGACAATTAAAGCTACCCTAACAGTTCATATTGGTTATGGTGCTTCCAGTAACTCCATAGGAAGGGCACAACCACAGGTTACTTGTATGCACACCAGCATCATGGCTTGATCTCTTTAATTGTGCAAAGAAGCTGACAGACCAGGCTGATTTAAAGGCCAAGCAACAATACAGCTGGAGTTCAGATAACATAGAGATTAGCTTGCTCTCTCAGTGCTCAGAGAAAAGCAAGGACATGGAGACTAACATTAGCAAAGCTTGTATCATCCTGTCACAGATACTGCCCTCAAGCTTGATGTCTGTAAGCCTCCCACCCTAATTTTATACCTGTCCTAACAGTCAGACCCCAAGTATTTCCTTCAATAGATTAACCAGTTATTAAGCTCCATACCAGGCCATATGCTGTGCTGCGTTCATGCTCCTGTGTGATATCAGCAACGTAGGCAAAAATCACAGAAAAGGTGACAGCAAAGACTCCAGACATGGAAATGACAGCAAAATACCACCTGAAACAGATGTTACCAAAGGCAGAATTAGAGACCAGCTACACGGCAGAAACTGAGTTACTACCCCTACCATATTCTTCCTCCGGTCTATCTTATTTCACTGCATCATAAAGCACTCAGCAACACTGAGCTGCAGGCTTGTAGCCTATGAAGTTTTATGACTTATCTTCCCCTTGTGTTACGGCTTATGTTTTACCAGGTGAAGCAATAACGCTTTGCTTCCTGAAACTGAACCCTCTGGCAGAACTGGACAAGTAAATCAGTCTCTAGGCTGAGGAAAGGCCACATGCCCAGACCCCTTCTTTACTGGACAGACACTTCCACCTCATCTCCAAATGCAATACCAGAAAATCCTTCACTCTTGAGCTTCACACTCGCCCTTCTTCTCAGAACCACTCAGTTTGAACACGAACAAACTCACCATGGACTGATCTTCATAAGGGGAATTGGTGCACATGTGAAGAAGACAGTGAGGAGGAGGAAGGATTTCCTGCCCCAGACATCAGAGAGAGCACCAATCAATGGGGCACTTAGAAAAGAAAGCAGACCCTAAGGAAAGACAGAAAAGATGACAGTTTGACTGAGGGGTTTCTCTCTAATTATCAACAGCAAGAGCTTTTGGAGACAACATCTGAAGACAAAGAACCCATTCCTATTTCCTACAAGCAGGCAACGTAGCCAAAACGTAACAGTTCATTAAGTTGCTCACATTTTCAGTGAGGAAAACAAAATCCTTGAGCAGCCAGATGCTGCTAAATAATCCAACCACTTCCCATTCCCTGCAGCTGCTCAGCCTGCAGCTGTGGTCTTCCCAGGCACCCCTGTGCAGCAGGGAGCTGCCATGCCACCACCTAACAAGATACTGGCACAGCTCCGTCACATTAACATCTGCTATAGATCTAGGGAAAGCTTTCTCTTTTAGATGGAGAAGAGTCAGACCTGATGAGAAACCAAAACCATTAAGCACAAACAAAATGGTTCAGTGCCTCTCGGTGTCTTTCAAAGCAGAGATAAGCAGGGAATAGACCTTAAGCATACCAGGGAGAGCCTGACACACAGCGAAGGGAACCCCTCTGATGCTATTTCTTCAGATCTTTTGTGGCCTAGCAACATATCCTGTCTCAGTTCTGAGTCAGAACACCTGGCTATTTCTTTTTCACTGTTTTTGCCTCAAATTCTGCTCTGGGGACTCTGGTCTTCTTCCATTCACCACACCACAGCACAGTCTTCACTTTCACTCATGAGAACCCACTAAGGCCAGCCCAATTTCAGTTTTTCCTTACTGATAAATTTAAATGTCATTGATTTCTTTTCTCCTCAATTTGATTCTGTGGCTGATATCATAAAGATTTAGAATGCTTTCAGCTGAAATGCATTTGTTACAGCTCCAAACAGATGCTAACAAGCACCACACTGTTAACTCTTCTCAGTAAGGTCAACTACACAAACTACCCAATTTTATGTCCTATCAATCCTTCATTTTCCATTAGGTTTGCTAGTGAGCACCCCAACGTTAAATATGAACATCAAATACTGGCTGATCAGCAAACGTCGTGGTTTGCCACTTCTTGCTTTGAACTCAGACTAAATGAAAGCAAGGTACTGGTTAGATTTCATTACATGCACCCACAAGAGCAGAAGGAACAGCTCTTACCTTGACTCCGTGAATCAGACCATTCATCAAGAATGTATGCTGAGGAAAAGTCTGGTGTAACACCTACAGGAGGAGAAATAAAAATAAAGAACGCTAGCAACTTGTACAGGGTTTCCATTCCTGCAGGCAACTGGTGGCTACAGCTGCCTCTAAGAACACAATACAGGGAAAATGAAAGAAATCAGCACCTCAAGGCAAACCCTCAGCTACAAGAGGATGATCACTCACCGTCAGCATTGGAGTGGTCAGTAAACCCCAGGCAAAGAACTCCAAGAAAATCACCACCACTGCGTGGTACACGCTGGGCTCTCCAATCCCCTGTCGCTGCAAAACAAAGCTCCTAATTAAAAAGATCTGCACATCCTGGTCTGGGATAAATACATTTGGTTGGGAGCTGAAATGTCAGCTCTGACTGAAGCTGTCCCCCCCCACCCAGGGTGCCTCCCTCTGGGTCTACCAATCCTTACCTGTCCTATAAAGCCCATTGGTTTCTTTCTTTTCTTCCTTTTCAAAGAGCATCTTTGATACCATTAAGCCTTCCCTAAAGACAACTGAATATCACCCTTCCAACCCTCACCTTAAAGAGATTTGACATGGACCCTCACTGCCCATTTTAACAGCAGTAGATGCAACAGTTCAGAAAAGGCTCCAGAATTTTGGAAAGGTGAGTTTAGCCCTCAGTGCTGATTCTGTTCATTGTGATGGAAAAGGCAAATCCTTTACATCACCTTAAAAAGAAGCCTTGAAGAGTTTGCTTAGCTTACTTTCATGAAAGATCTCTCCCAGCACTTCTAAGGCAGCATTTGTTCAGCTGCCTGCCCAGAAGGTTATCTCCTGTCACACAGGACACAATTACAAAGTCATGAGCTCACAAGTAACACAAATCACGAGGAACAAGGGGAAAACCTCAGCTGAATTACATCAGAGAACTGCACAGACCAAACATTCAGTAGCACAATGTGCTCCCTTCCACAAGACCTCATTTCTCGTGTTAGCAACAGAAAGATTTCAACTCGACAAAAAGTCTCCTTAAAAGGAGAAATCAAGTCGCCAGCACAGAGCCAAGAGGCACCCATCCCTGCCCTAGGGAAACTCAAAGCAATCAGTGTTACTGCACACAAGAGAGATGGCTGTTTGTAGCAGAGGAAGAAGGCCCAGGGTGGCACAAACCCACCTCGTTCCACTCACCTAACAGCCTCTCTGCAGAAGACAGCAGCCCTCTCTTGCTTTCATCTCCCCTCTTTGTGTTCTCTTAACCATTTCTATCACAGCTGAAACAAAACTAACAGCCCATCTCTTCACGCAGCAGATGCAGAAATCCACGTGGAACCAGCTTCCACCCATCAATCACCTCATTGCATTACACTCATAGAATCCCAGAATGGCCTGGGTTGCAAAGGCCCACAGTGCTCATCCAGTCCCAACCCCCTGCTGTGTGCAGGTCACCAACCAGCAGCCCAGGCTGCCCAGAGCCACATCCAGCCTGGCCTTGAATGCCTGCAGGGATGGGGCATCCACAGCCTCCTTGGGCAACCTGTTCCACTCCTATAGCAATAGAGAAGAATAGAGTCACCCCACAAGGCCACTCCTCTTGGATGCGCAGCTACAAAACACAAAGAGATCACCAGGAGCCTGCTGGATAGACTGATGACCAGGAACACGGGAAGGGCTCACTGCCTCCTTGTGCCTCTTATGAGACAAGTGTGCCTCTCTCCGAGCTGCCATTTACCAGTCATACTGCTTGGAACTTCCACTCCAAGTACAGAGCGGCGATGCCTGGAGCTCCTCACACAACCCTCCAAACAAACACACGTTTCACCCAGACCCTAAGGCAAGTCTGCCATACGACGACACCACAAATAGAATCACAGATCCGTAGGGGTTGGAAGGGACCTCCAGAAACCATCGAGTCCAACCTCCCTACCAAACCAGGCTCCCTACACCCGGAAACACCCCCAAATTCCCACGCACGCCCACGGGAACACAACCCCCCATAGGATCAGAGGAGCAGCCGCGTCCGCGGGAGGCTCAGAGAGGCAAAGCCGCCCCTTCCCACCCCAATCCCGGTCTGCTGGAGCAGCAGCTGCCGGTCCAGCGGCCCGGAGACGGCTGACATCCAGCAGGACCGAGCCCCCCCGCCCCCCCCGAGCCACTCACGCCGGCCCCGTCCCGTATGACGATCTTCTTGGCCAGCAGGACGCTGCGGTTGAGCCGCTTCTTTTTCTTCTTCTCGCCGGTCATTGCGCCGTCAGGCCGCTGCCGTTCTCCTGCCTCCTCGGCTGCCCCATCCTCCCAGCGGCGGGTCGCGCCGAGCCCGGCTCGGACCCTCGCCCAACGGCTGGGGTCAGAGCGCGGAACCCGGAGCGGGGAGGAGGGAAAAGGCGGAGGATGGAACGGGGGAAGGCGGGCGGCCCGGCCCGGCCATGAGGCCCCTCCCGCCCCGCGGCCGCGCCCCCGTCGCCCGGACGATGGCGTGGACGGTCACTTCCGGCGCCCCGCTGGCGCGCTCTGAACCCTCGCGTCCCATTGGCTGTTCCGCTCACCGCCTGTCGTCTCATTGGTTGGAAGGGATGGAAGGGGCGGTGCTTCGCTTGAAGGCGTGTGAGGGGCGGTGCTGTGGCGTCAGACAGCTGCCGGGGGGGGGGGGGGGGGGCAGGGCCGGGGGGGAAAGCCGGGGGGGCGGGGGGGGGGGGGGGGCGGCGCAAGGCACGATGGGAAACGCCGGGTCGCCGCAGCGTGCAATTAACCCACGTTAATTAACGTTGGGCCTCGCGCTGCGTCCTTAATGGGCCGGTGTGATGTAGGAGACGCTTGGTGCCTCAGCAGCTCGAGCACGGAGTGGGGGTTCAGTGCTTCCTGCAAGTTCCTGGGCCGCCCCAAATCAGAACGGCAGCACTGGTTGGGTTGGAAGGGACCTGCAGCCCCTCCGTGGGCTGGGTGCCCCTTCACCTCCAGCTCTGGGTGCCTATGGCTCACCCGTGGCTTTGGGCGCCAACAGGGATGGGGTCTCACTGCCTCAAGATGAAGGATTTCTCCCTCGCATCCAACCTAAAGCTCTCATCGTTTAGCTTGAAGCCGTTCCCTCTCGTTCTATTGCTGTCCAACAGTCATTCGGCTGTGTGCCAACATCCCCTGGGCTTCCAGGACCACCACAAGGATCCCTTCAGGCTTGGGATTCTACGGTTTTGTGTCCCAGGAGCAGCCCCGGGTTCTGCCTTGGTTTGCACAAGAGGTTGGAGAAAGGAGTTTGAGCTCTGCTGCAGCCCCTATGAAAGATGAGCGCTGTTCCCGCCCCCCCCCCCCCCCCCCCCCCCCCCCATCCTCACATTAAAGGTGCCAGATGGGCTGAAAGCAAAGGGTTTGCCCTGGGGAGGCAGAGGGCAGCCCTGTCCAACCAGGGGACACTGCAGTTGGTTTCATCTGAGTGCTCAGCCCTGCCCAAGTGCTGCTGCAGCCCCGCAGCCCTGACCGGCTCTCCTATTTCACCACGCTTGCTTTAATGTGTCCTGATGTGTCAGCACTTGGGGGAGGATTCATGTTTCAGGGAGGGCTCCTCTCTGCTGGCACAGCTTCGAAGCAAAGTGCCTTTTTGAAATGTCTTCCACTGCTTTTGGTAGAGTCAAAGGGAGAACTTGCATCCTTTCTCGGGTAGGGGATGCAGGGTAATGGCAGTCAGGGTAATAGCACCCCAGCATGGTCCCAGCCCCCTCACCCCAAACCCACCACCAAATGGGGACATTGTGACAGCTGTGGCCACGAGCTCAGCACTGACAGACCTGCGCTTGCTTCAGCATTGCTGCTTGTATGCCTGTGTTCCCCTCTCCTAATTAATTCTTCATGGATTGGAGAGTCCTTGGTGCTTATTCCCTTCATGCAGTGCTAGAGGTGCAAGGAGGTTCATTAGGCACAATTTAGAAAAGTTATGCAAATGCTGTGCTGCTGGGGAGCAGCAGGGCAGGAGGCCAACACTGTTTGCCCTCCCTTTTCCCACTCCTCTCCACGTTGTCCATCTCTGGCTCTGTGATGCTGGGACCACATGTGTCAGGACCACAGGAGCCTCTTGTGTCATCTCAGCTAGAAATACGAAGAGCTGCAACCTGGAGGGAGATGGAAGTCAGCCCTGCCTGTTCTGAGGCTGTTCTGAGGCAGGATGGCCTGGGGGGGGTCCCACAGCAGGGCAAGACCCTCGCCATGGAGGGGTGATATAGGCTGCTTTGTTTAGCAAAGCAAAAAAATTCGTTTAAGGACCAATATATTCTTTTAGCAAAAGGAATCGGCGAGTGCTCATTCTAAAATGTTCTATTTCAATTTCGCTTGGTGGGTGAACAGCTTTGTTTTCTCTTTAATTCTGCTTCACGAGAAGCACTGGGTTCCTAATAGATTGCTTACATTTCAGCAGGTGCATGGAGGTTTTCCTTGGATTTTCACACATATTGTTTCGGAAGTTGCTCATGGTGGCTTAACGAGCAATGGAAAAACAGCTGGAGGTTGGCCAAAAGTCTCAGTGCTGGAATTGGTGGTGGAAAAATAGGGAGAAAATAAGTGGTCGTACAACCACCCTAAATGCTACAGCGCATGCCCAGAGGGACATTAACATATATTAATAAGTTCTTGGAAAAGAATGAATATGTATGCTGATGTACTGCATATGCATGTCTTAACTGTTGAAATGCAGAGCCCGAACTCTAAGAAGTTTCTCAAGTTGCCTGGTGTGTGCTGAGGAATAAAATTTTGGGTTGCAGTGCTGTGACAAGATGCTGCATGGTGCCAACAGAGGCTGTGATCTTCATCCCTGAAAGCTTTTCTTTGACTAATGATTAAAAGCAGATGAGGGAGGGGTGGGAGGACAGGGAAGACCTTGCTGCTAAGCTAGCTCTCCAGAGCCCGAAACCAGCTGCTAATGAGATGAAAATGATCCATCAGGGAGCTGTGCAGGACTGGGGAGCAGCCTGCAGGAGTTGGCAGTCAAGCAGAAGGAGTGTGGGGGTCATGGAGAGATCTCTGGGGGGAGGATGGGCAACCAAAGGCTGCGAGACAGGCATCTGCAGGCAGATCTGCACAAGAAGACACACAGTTATTTGGCTGGTGTGTGAAAGGGAGATACTGGGCTTGTGGGTTCTACTTACATGGAGGAATAAAGAGAGATGGGCTTTGCCAACTACCCATGTGAAGATTGTGAAGCTGGCAGCACGGAGGGGGACTCAGTGCTGGGAATGAAGAGACACCAGAGCTTGTTTTTTCTTTTCTTTCAGCAGGCACTTCTGCTTGCAGAATGCTCACTGCTGCAATAACAAAATAAAAGGCTGTTCGCTGACATCCTTCAGCCTGGGCTGAAGTTATTGGCTTTGTGAGTGTTTCTCACATGTGAGATAAAATGATGGGGACAAAAAGCTGCCTGCATCAGGCAGGGTCTGCAGGGATCCAACCCCCAAAGCCTGGGCTGGAGTTGCCCCATGGAGCTTGCAGGAGCCCAGCATGTTCCAGCACTTTGCAGCAGTTTAAAAACCAAAACAAGAAGGGCAGAGAGAGGCTAAGAGAAGCAGTTCCTAATATGGCAACAGCAAATGTATGTAATTCTATTACCCTGATTTATCGATTGCACTTAGAGCGATTACTGGCTTTCACCCCCATCATCTGCCAGGGAGAAGGAGACAGTGAAAAGAAGGTGAGATAACGGCAGCTGTGCATTGTCCAGGGCACTGCAGGCCCCCAGGGAGGCTCTGGTTCTGTTTGTGGGGCAGAGAACTGACCCCTCTGCAGCAGAGCATCCCTCTCGGTCCTCATCCTTCGAAAGATGCTCAGTTGAAAGTGGAAAGGCAGAAATAAACAGCACCCAAGGGAGGATTGGAGGTGAGGAGGTGGCTCTGGGCTTGGTCCCCAGTGTGTGAATCATGTTGGGAGCCCCCACAGCGGGTGCGATGCCTTGTGAAGGCTGGCTTGGCCTCCTGCCCCTCTGTTCAGATGCTGTGGGTGGATGCCAGGCTGGACAGGAGGTCTGAGTCCTTTGAATCCCTGAAAAAAAACCCAAACAAAACAAAAAGCAGGAGCCCTGGGGCTGGAGGAGGGGAGTATTACATGATTGTTTGAGGTCAGAAAGTCCCTTTAAGTGTGTCTGTCCATCCTCCCTCCCCTCCCTCCAGCTTGCTGCAGATACTGGCAAAGAAGCAAGAAAATGATTGTGCTTTTTACTGCCTGAGCCCTCCAGGCAGATATAAACAAGTGGGAGCCAGACAAAATCAGACTGGACAAGATGACTGGGTTGGGAGGCATGCAAATAAGCCAGCCCCATTGTACAGCAAAGCCCCCCTGCAACCCACCACCTCCCAGGCAGCCCCAGGCACCCTGCAAATGCTTCTATTAATGGTGTGGTAGAAAAATAGAGAAAATGTCCCCGTTGCAGGTGAAGGCAGCAGCAAGATGCTGCTGGCCCCTTCCAGAAGCTGCCTGCTGGCCACTGGGGACATCCCAGGTGTGGGAGGGGGGCCAAGCCGTGTCTCTATCAGCACAGCAGCCCATGTTGTGCAGGAAAGAGCTCATCCCATCTCATCCTCGGGTGTCCCCGATTCGGGGCAGGGAACATAGCTGGCTCTTTTGGGGTTCGCATGGTTGGCAGCAGCCCAGAGGGGATCACAGCCGGGGTGGCTGAGGGCTGGGTGATGCTGGGGGGTGCCGGAGGGGTTCAGGGTCAGGTGATGCTGGGTGATCTCTGAGTGAGGTGATGTCAGGGGGGTGGCGGGGGGATCGGGGTTGGGTGATGCTGGAAGGTGCCGGGGGGGCTCGGAGATGGGTGATGCCGGGTGATCTCGGGGCTGGGGGGTGCCAGGGGAGCTCGGGGTGTCGGCGGGACCGTGCTGCCGATGCAGGCGGGGGCTGCAAGGACGGACGGCGGGGCCGGAGAGGGCGAGAGGCGGGGATGCTCAGACAGCCGGGAGGGGCCGGGGCGGGCGGCGGAGCGCTCTCACCATGACATCAGCGCGGCGCGGCCCCGGGGGAGCGGGTGGGGGGCGGGAGCCGGCGCGGTAGCGGTGCGGGGCGCGGAACGGCGCCGGAACGGGAACGTTCGGCTCGGCCGGGGCGGCGGGGCATGATCCCCGAGCCCAAGTATGACCGATTTCGCGACGAGCCGCTGAGGGCCGCGGCCCGGCCGCGCCATCCTCCGGCCGCCCCTATGCCGGCACCGGCACCAGCGCATCCCGGTGCGGCTCCGGCGTTGGCACAGCCGTGCCCGGCGGCGGGCGAGGAGCCCGAGGCGGGTACCACGTTCTGCATGCTGCTGCCTCGGATGCCTCAATGGAAGTTTCCCGGTCCCGGAGGTTTTCTCAGCCGTAGCCCTTCGGGTTCCAGCAAAGAGCTCTCCTCGCCGGCAAAAACGGGAGGAGCCGTGGAGCCCGGAGGGGCCACGTCCAGCCTGGCCGCCGTGCTGGGAGCCTGCGAGCCGGGCTGCTCGGCTCCGTGCTCGCTGCAGGTGATGAGCCGGCTGCGCGGCGGGGCCGGGGCCGCCAGGAAAGCGGCGAGGGTGGAGGGAGCCCGACCGGCCGGGGATGAGTGGAACCGCAAGGGCAGCTTCATCAACAAGCCGGCCCAGGGCTGGCTGCATCCCGATGAGCGGGTGCTGGGTCCCGGCGTCTCCTACATCGTCAGGGTAAGTGCGTGCTGCCGGCCCCGCTCGTCTGTGCTTGATGTGGGAAAGTGTGAAGCCCCAGGCACGAGGGGCTCAGGGCAGCTGGAAGCTCCCTCTGCTCCCTCCTCCCTGTGATACAGTCCCAGATTCCTGAAAGACTGGGCATGACTCCTCTGTCCTGGGATGGGCATCGTGGGGAGCTCCCATAGCCGAGCAGTGCTGTGCTCTCATGGCATGCATCCCAAGGGCCTGGATGCTGCATGGTGGGAGCTCATTGCCCAGCATCACCTGGGTCTCCATCCTCAGTGCAAGGGCAGCAGAAATGGTCAGTGGGCCCAGAGGCCTCTGGCCTTGCTCTGGACCAACCCAGCCCTGCCTGGGGCTGGAGGCTCAGTTTTCCCCATCCACATGCTCATCTCTGTGGGTATGGGATGCTGGCAGCCATCCACTGCTACACAAAGCCCCACAAGAAGAGGGGTGCAGCTCTGGAGCTGGTGCCAAAAGGGGTCCTTGTCACTGACACCTGGCTCCTCTCCATCACCTGCATGGGGCTGGTGATAATCTTTGAGGTTTCTCTGACCTTCCCCTCCCATCCTGCAGTACATGGGGTGCATCGAGGTGCTGCGCTCCATGAGATCCCTTGACTTCAACACACGGACACAGGTCACCAGGTAGGACATGCAGAGATGGGGGGGTCAGGGCTGAGGCTGGGAGGACCTCCTGCCCTGTAGCCCTACAGCCCACAAGCTGAGACAGAGGCAGCAATGCGAGCATTGGATCAATGGGTGGAAAGAGGAGAAGGGAGGTGGCCCCAGTGGGGATGACGTACCACCAGCCCTGTGACACTGGGGGAGGTTGGGGGACGTTGTGGCTGCTCAGGGATGAAACTCCCAGAGCTATGGGAAGGGGAAGCAGCCAGGAAATGGCTGGGATCTGCAGTGATAATGCTGTGGGATTTGGGGCTTGCAGAGAAGCCATCAACAGACTGTACGAGGCAGTGCCGGGTGTGAAGGGCATCTGGAAGAAGAAGGTGAGTTTCTACCTGAGCCCATCCCTCTCTGCTTTCTTAGGGTCGGGGTTATGGGCAGGGTGCTATGGCTGATCCCAGTGCAGAGCCTGGGGTGTTGGGTACTCTGTGTCTTCCCCACCCCATAAAGGCTCTCTTGAAGGGCAATGTCACCCCTGTGCTCCTGTCCCCCATCAGGCTCCCAGCAAAGCCCTTTTCTCCATCCTGGGGAAGAGCAACCTCCGCTTTGCAGGCATGAGCATCGCTGTAAACATCTCCATTGATGGCCTGAACCTCATGATCCCTACCACACGCCAGGTGAGAGCCAGGCATCCCAGCCCTCTGCCTCCAACCTCAGCTCTGAGCCAGGTGTTGGTGGCCCCCCCCATGTAACCCCACTGTGGTCGTGCCCTGCAGATCATCGCCAACCACCACATGCAGTCCATCTCCTTTGCCTCCGGTGGGGACATGGTGAGGCTCTCATGTCCCGGCCCCACACTCAAGGAGCGGGGACATGGGGCTGCCCATCCCATGGTGGGGCCAGGCTGAGCCAAAATTCAGGGACAGCCCGGTCCTTGGGGCTGGGGCAGTCAGGGCTGAGTCTGGTACTGGCAGCCTCAGCCCCGCTCTCCGCACAGCAGCAGGACATGAGCCCCAAACACCCTCTGTGTCCCCAGGACACCACGGACTACGTCGCCTACGTCGCCAAGGACCCCATCAACCAGAGAGGTGATGCTGATCCCTAGGGCCCGGAGAAGGGATGAGCTGGGCTGGAGGAGGGCACCTCTTGGTGGGGCGTGAGGGGCAGCTGGGGGCTTTTTGAGGGGCTGCTGTGAGCCTGAGGGAAGGCTAAAGCCAACTGTCCATTCACCCGTCTGTTTGCAGCCTGCCACATCCTGGAGTGCTGCGATGGGCTGGCGCAGAGCGTCATCAACACGGTGGGACAGGCCTTTGAGCTGCGCTTCAAGCAGTACCTGCACAGCCCACCCAAGGCAGTGGTACCCCCGGACAGGTAGGACTGGAGCCCTTCCATTCTTTCCCATGCCACCCGTGCCTTGTCCTTGCTTGGAGCGGGGCTGGGCGGTGTGTCCCCAGCTGCTCCTGCTTGTGTTCTGCATAAGGGTGCTGGGGATGGAGGAGTCAGCGTGGGGGGAGGATGATGAGGCTGCCGAACATGATTACTACAACAGCATCCCTGGTAAGGAGCCACCCCTGGGGGGGCTGATCGACTCCCGCCTGCAGCACACTGCATTCCCCGGCCGCATCCGCGTTCAGCCCTCTCACCAGGTGAGCCCTGGAGCCACTGCTAGCCTCACAGTGAAGGCTCAGAGTCAGTCCCCCCAGTAAGCTTACTGCCTCCCGTTCCCAGGGTGGGTTAGCACTCAGACGAGAGCTGTCGAACCAACCAGGACAGCCTTGGGACCCAGAGAACCAGGGTGGGTACCATATTGATGCTGGTGGCGTTGGGGTTCCCAGAAGGGCTGCAGAGGGGACCCTGCTCCCAGCTCATGCAGGTGGTGATGCCCAATCTCTGCAGGCCAGTCCTGCGATGGGTATCTGCAGGCAGACGGGCACCCCCTGGTGCCACGGGACTATGAGGAGCACATGTATGTGAACACACAGAGCCTGGAATCGGATGCAACTCATGCAGTCCCAGAGGAGAGCCCCAAAAAGGACCTTTTTGACATGAGTAAGGTGATGGGCTGGGGTCGTGGGCTATGCTGTTCTCTGGTTTGCGCAGCCCTGTGCTCCAGAGCAGTGATGTTCCCCATCTGATCCCTATAGGGCCTTTCGAAGATGCCCTGAAGCTCCACAAGTGCATTGCTGGGAGCAACGTCAGTCCACCCATTGAGGACCAGTGGCCGAGTCCCCCCACGAGGAAGGCTCCCATTGCCCCCACGGAGGAGCAGTTGAGAAAGGAGCCGTGGTACCATGGGAAGATGAGCCGACGGGATGCCGAGAAGCTCCTGCAGATGGATGGGGACTTCTTGGTGAGGGACAGTATCACCAACCCAGGGCAGTATGTTCTGACGGGCATGCATAGTGGGCAGCCCAAGCACCTGCTGCTGGTGGATCCCGAGGGAGTGGTAAGGGCAGGGTGAGGGGGCTGGAGGGCCTGGATAGCTGCCGGGAGCTTCAGAGATGCTTTGCCCACACCCCAGGTGAGGACCAAGGATGTGCTCTTTGAGAGCATCAGTCACCTCATCAGTCACCACCGGCAGAACGAGCAGCCCATCGTGGCCGCCGAGAGTGAGCTGCACCTCCGCCAGGTTGTCCAGAGGAAGCAGTGATGCCAGGGGGTACGTGAGCCCCCACCCCTCTCCCCTGGCACCAATCTTGCCCCAGCCTTAGGCAAAGCCAGTGCTCCTCTGCACTCCTCTCCTCTGTTAGTGCCTGTCTTCTGGAGACAGTCAAAGGCCCCCAGGGTCAGCATCCCTGTCCCGGACCCCAGCAGGGCCTCATGGTCCCCATCCCTAAGGGGCTGTGCTGTCCCTCTGTTGTCCTCCCACCCACACCGCCTTCTCTCCATTGTCCACGTGGGGCCCCTTGCCCAGAAGGACACACATATTTATTCCGTGTGCATTGGCAAAATGCTGCCTGGGATGAGGGATATCTGGAGACAACGTAGGAATATGCTGGGGTTGAAGCATCCTGTGCTGCCAATGGGGCTGCCCTGTGCCCTGGACATTGCTGTTCCCATACCCAGTGCTGCTGCTGCACCCCAGCACAAGAGACATGGAGCCAAGGGGAGGAGGCAGTGGCTGGAGCATCGTCCTAGGGCTCATGGGGTGGGATAGGTCGAGCAGTGTACATGTGTACACGTGTGTGTGCGTGTGCAGGTATGTGAGGGGCTGCGGGGACTCCAGCCTCCACCCACTGAGCTGTGCCTCTCAGCCAGCACCACTGCTCAGGACCCAATTCTTGCCTCAGTCTCCCCTCTCTACGAGGACATTGGGGGCCCTCCCATCTATGGGGACTGCATCTCTGCTGGGGCTTTGCCTGGCAGGGCTGGGCACAAGCGTCTCTCAGAGCTGGTGCTGCTGGGTTTTCCCATTGGTTCCAGATTTCCAGCTGTCTTCTCTCCATGAGCTCACATTGCCCCTGGAGCCCCGTGTGGCCCTGAAGAGGGAGCCAGGATGGAGTCTCCTTGGAGATGGCAGAGGGCATCAGTGAGCCTGAAAGGCTGAGGCTGGCAGGGGGAAAATCATCCCCAGCCCTGAGCCCCTACCTGGTTGGAACATTGGAAGGTTTTTATGACATTTGCCATCCCGTCTCTCGTCACTCGGCACGGGTTCATTGTTTCGATTACATTTCTAATTAAACCTGGAAATGAGTAAGTTCCCTGCTGTTCATGCTGCCCCAGGCACGGTGCTAGCAGGGGAGAGGGCTGGAGGCTGCCAGCTTCTGTGCTCAGCAGTGCCAGCACGGAGCAAGGGATGAAGATGGGGACACAGAGGATGTTGGGTCGACTTCTGCATCACCATCAGCTCCTGGCTGGTCTTACATTTGTGGCTGCACTCTGCAATCAGGCACCTCCTGCAGGCACACATCACCTCTGAGCTCCAGCATCTCCTCCTGGGGCCAGGCTGGCTGGATGCTGTCAAGGTGTCTGTTGCAGCCTTGTCTCACCCTACAGCCAGGCTGGCATCAGAGCAGAGCTGTCGTTCATCACCTGCTAATGACCACTGACAAGTGGCTGGGAGCGGGAGCTGAGCCCATGCCTGACTGTAGCTCCTGGCTGTGCTGCGTGGCCAGGTGATAAAAAGGCATTTGATGCAATTGCTAAAGGCAGGAAAATCCCTGCCTGAGCCCAGAAGCTGCCAGATCCTGAGCGTGTAAGGCTGTCAGAGCTAGCAGCAGGGCCAGGCTGCCAGGGGATCTGTTCCCCATGGCAATGGGTGCTCAGCCCCAGCGGGCTCTGGTGCAAAGCATGGGCTGGGTATGGTGCATTAGCAGTGAGCTCCAGGCAGGCTTTGAGACCACTTCTAGCACTGATATCTGGGGGGTCCCCATTAGGCACCTTTTGCTTGCTGTGCCAGTGCCGGGCCCGGAGGAATAGGATCACTGGTATGGTCCCTCTGGGAAGGGCTCCGTAGGGCCTCTAATCCTCAAATCTTCACTTTTCTCCCTCCAAATCCCCATTTTTCTCCTCAAATCATCACTTTTCTCCCCCCAAGCCTTCATTTTTCGCCACAAATCCCCATTTTACTCCCCCAGAACCCCCAATTTTTGCCTGAAATCCCCATTTTTCTCCTCAAATCCCCATTTTTCTCCCCACAAATCCCCATTTTTCCCCTCAAATCCCTTTTTTTCTCCTCAAATCTTCACTTTTCTCCCCCCAAATCCCCATTTTTCTCCTCAAATCCCAATTTTTCTCCTTAAATCTTCACTTTTCTCCCCCCAAATCTCCATTTTTCGCCTCAAATCCCCATTTTTCTCCCCACAAATCCCCATTTTTCTCCTCCCAAATCCCCTTTTTTCTCCTCCCAAATCCCCTTTTTTCTCCCCCCGAACCCCCAACTTTTGCTCCCAACCCCCATTTTTCTCCTCAAATCCCATTTTTCTCCTCAAATCCCATTTTTCTCCTCAAATCCCCATTTTTCTCCTGCCAAACCCCCAATTTTTGCCTCAAATCCCCATTTTTCTCCTCAAATCTTCACTTTTCTCCCCCCAAATACCCATTTTTCTCCTCAAATACCCATTTTTCTGTCCACAAATCCCCAATTTTCTCCTCAAATCTTTACTTTTCTCCCCCCAAATCCCCATTTTTCACCTCAAGTCCCCATTTTTCTTCTCAAATCCCCATTTTTCTCCCCACAAATCCCCATTTTTCTAGTCTTCAGAGAGCTGCTGAATACTGCACCGAGACCTAGTAATATTTCGCGATAGCTGTATCCAAGCAGTATGATTTAAAGCAAGCATCGTTAATTTCCCCATATAACATGGTCCTCTTATAGGATTCTTGGGAGCACCTTGCCAAAGCACAGTCACCACAGATCACAAACATACCCAGTGGCAGTGCTTTGGCTGAGTCGCTGACCCACAACACCTCCTTGTCGTCCCTTAAGATGTCATAGGGAAACCCATAGTAAGACCCACACCACAAGAATGCTTTGGTGTCGCTAGGGTTAACCAAGGCAAACAGTTTAGGCTTTTGCTTCTTCTCATCCCAAGGCAGAGCTGGCATGACCGATGGGTTGGGCAAGGCTGTCAGCGGCAGCCCATCCAGACGGTCACAGGAAGGACCCTGGGCCCGAGGTACCTTCCTCCCATCGTTTCTCTGCGGCTGAACCCTGAGGCTCCTGCACTGTCCTCCTTCACTATATAACTGACACATAACTCTGCCTTTCTCCCCATGCTTTGTTGTTTTGCACTGAGCCTTAATGTGGTCATATTGCGATTGCAATTGCGATTGAAAGCCTGCTCCTGATAACATCCAGGCTACAGCCATTGCATTAGCAATCACTAGCCCCTTGCTAGTCAGGGGGATGGATTTCTGCTTATCCACATACTTGATAACTTCCCCTGGTGTAGAAATTCTCACAGGAGCTGTACAAAACTTAAGGCAGTCCACAATTACAGGACCATGAATGGCTCTGGGTGAGTCTGACTCCTCAGCCACCTTAATTAACTTATCAGCAAATTCCTGAGATAGTTCTGTCAGGTCCTGAGTTATTTCATACCCTGAAGTGAACGGCTTTGCATTACAAGCCAGAGGCGATCTCACCCCTTTTTTTTCCCCCCCCCCCCCCCCCGGGGCCCCCCCCCCCCCCCCCCCCGGGTCCAGCGGAATCCACTGCGGCCCCTCCTCCCCAACCACCACGGGGAACGCAGTGACCAAGCCTCTCTGTTCCACCCCCTCCTAAATTTCCTGCCAATCAGTGGCATACCTACTTCCTACCCTTTCAGGGGGAGCGTCACCATGCCCACTGCACGCCCCTTGACCAAGTGTGGGCATATCACCTCCCCTTTGCTCCACCCCTGTCACCGCCTCCGCGGGTGATTTAAGACTTCGCAGGGAAGGATACAGCTGCTGCCGAGGATGTGGAGGAGGCCCAAGGTCTTGTGATAAGGTGTTCTCGCTTGATAAGGATGCCGATGGTTGCTGGTCTTTTGTCTGAGCAGAGACGGTCAGCTCATCCGGCGCCATTTTAGCCAACCGTTCCCCTTCCGAGCATCTGGAAGAGAACACACTTCTCGGCCAACACCAGCCTGCTCCTTCTGGGCTCCCAGGCGAGCCTCCAGGAGAGCCAAACAAACCAAGCGAGTTTCCACCACCTGGGTCTGGGGAATTGAATTCCAAAAGCTGCTGAGGTTCCCTTATCACTTTCCCCTCCTCCCTGGCTGCTGTCAGCGCCATCTTGTCCCACAGCACGTCCCTGGGGGAATCAGAACCTCCCGCCCACGGCAGGTCCCCCCCCCGGGATTAGCCCCAATAAATCTCTGGCAAGGTTCTCAGCGGTCTTTTCCTCCCTTGCCGCTTTTAGGGCCCGTAAGATCAAGCCCCAGGCTTTTAACTCTGAAACACCCTTCTGAGCACTCATAACATGCTGAGCGAGTGCGGAGGTGAGATCATCCCATCTCCGGTGGTCAAGAATCTCGTGGGGGGCTTTTATCTCCCCCTCCCACTCCAACCGTGAAATAACTGTGTGAATCTCCTTCTCAGAAGGATCATTCTTGTCGAAATAATCCTTACAAAACTGAAGCAATACCTTAATGACGGAATCCATCCTGGCGTAAACGCTGCCCCGGTGTAAATGCCGTCAGCCCGTAGGCACTTCTGCCGTCTTGTCCACGGCAGGGTCCTGTGTCCATCTCGCAGCGAACTGTCGCACTTCACACCCGAAAAACTCCTCTTGCTCCTCATGCCCCGTCTTCGTTAACACCCCTTAAGCACGCATCATAAATCAATCACAGAGCAGAGGAGGGCCTATCGCATCACATCCCGAATCCCCGCTTATTCGCATAATACAACACAAATCTTTACCTATCTCCCCACAAATTCCCATTTTTCTCCTCAAATCCTCATTTTTCCTTTCAAATATTCACTTTTCTCCCGACAAATCCCCATTTTTCTACCCCCAAATCCCCATTTTTGTCCACAAATCCCCATTTTTCTCAACTCTTTATTTTTCAATCCCCAAATCCCCTTTTTTCGACTCCCAAATCCCCATTTTTCTCCTCAAATCCCCTTTTTTTCTCCTCAAATCTTCACTTTTCTCCCCCCAAATCCTCAATTTTCTCATCAAATCCCCATTATTCTGCCACAAATCACTGTTTTTCTCCTCTAATCCCCATATTTCTCCCCGCAAGCCCCCAGTTTTAGCCACCCATCCCCATTTTTCTCTTCAAACCTTAACTTTTCTCCGCACAAATCCCCATATTTCTCCTCAAATCCCAATTTTTCTATTCAAATCCCAATTTCTCTGTCCTCAAAGCCCCATTTTTCTCTTCACATCTTCACTTTTCTATCCGCAAATCCCCATTTTTCGCCACGAATCCCCATTTTTCTCCCCTTGAACCCCCAATTTTTGCCTCACATCCCCATTTTTCTCTTCAAATCTTCACTTTTCTCCCAAAAAATCCCCATTTTTCTCCTCAAATCTTCACTTTTCTCCCTAAAAATCCCCATTTCTCTCCTCAAATCTTCTCTTTTCTCCCCAGAAATCCCCATTTTTCTCCTCAAATCCCGATTTTTCTCCTCAAATATTCACTTTTCTCCCCACAAATCCCCATTTTTTCACCCCAAATCCCCATTTTTCTCCTCAAATCCCAAATTTTCTATTCAAATCCCCATTTTTCTGTCCACAAATCCCCATTTTTCTCCTCAAATCGCCGTTTTTTCTACCCCGAATCCCCATTTTTCTCCACAAATCCCCATTTTTCTCCCTTCGAACCCCCATTTTTCTCCTAAAATCCCCATTTTTATCTTCACATCTTTACTTTTCTCCCCACAAATCCCCATTTTTATCCTCAAATCCCCATTTGTCTCCTCAAATCCCCATTTTTCTCCTCATATCTTCACTTTTCTCCTCACAAATCCCCATTTTTCTCCCCAAATCCCCATTTTTCTGCCCAGAAATCCCCATTTTTCTCCTCAAATCCCCATTTTTCTCCTCAAATCCCCACTTTTCTCCCCCCAAACCTTCATTTTTCACCACAAATCCCCATTTTTCTCCCCAAGGACCCCCAATTTTAAAACAAACAAACAAATGATGTGGGAATCTTTTGGCTGAAATGTTGTGATTGTCCATATTGAAAACCAGCGGAGAGAAGAAATAAGAGAGATTTCCAAACTTACATTATGAATATTCAATTTTAATTGACAATTGATATTTGTTGTGGAAAATGTCCTACTAGATGAAAACCCATATTTCTCTGGAAAAATGGGTTGAAAATTTTTCTTCATGCAGCTCTTTTCACACTCACAGTGCATAGCAGATGGCAACACAGAAACCATTGGGTGCAACCAACAACCTCCAAAATGAGCTCTGAATTTATGAAATGCTCTCGCAGTCTGATGCAGTGGCCCGATCACTGTACATGGTGCATTTCCATAAAAATGCTTTTTATTCGTATCTCCTTTCATAAGTCACCACTTCCAATGTGTTGCAGTCAGACCATAATTTCTGGATATGTATTTCCAGATCTTTAAGTCAGAAGGTTGTTTTTCCATGGAAAAAGAAAGAAAGAAAGAAAGAAAGAAAGAAAGAAAGAAAGAAAGAAAGAAAGAAAGAAAGAAAGAAAGAAAG
>JAPSGF010000082.1:1057790-1288443 GCA_035772895.1 Perdix hodgsoniae | reverse complement strand
GAAGAAAATTGCCGTGGGAAGAATCCTGCAGGAGATGGAGCTGAAGGAAGCTGCAGTGAGTTGTGGGGCTGCCATCCCTCAGGTGTGCTTTACTTGTGCAGTTGGGGCAGCGAGAGCTGGCTGGGTGGGTGCAGTGTGCAGGACAAGGCCGTTTCCTTACTTGTGTGTGATGGTTCCTCCTCTCTGCTCCGGCGGATTTCTCCGAAGAGAGGAGTGAAATGAGTCTGACACGATGAATATGCATGTAGTCGCTGCCTCCAATCGCTTTTTTCCTCTGCCACGGGAGGAGTGGGAGTGCAGAGATGTTTCTTGGCTCTCGAAGTCATGGATAAGGGTCTTGTCAGCAAGTGCCTTTCTGCTAATCCTTTTTATTAGAGGGAGGATGTTGTGGCTGGACGCCGTTCTCTGTACTAAGGCCGTTAGCATGCTCTGAGTCGAAGGGAGGGATTTCAGGGGAAGCACAGCTGAGTGGTGTCAGTCATCCCAATAAGAACCCGCATGAATTTTGGGGCGCAGTTTTGAAGCAGACTGCAAAAATGCGATCGCTGCATCCCACAGCATCCCAAGGCACTGCAGAGCTGCACTGGCTCTTCCAGTGCTCTGATGGACACGACAGATGTCCCCTGTCCTGCCTGTTCTCTAAAGCTTGCAGGAAGTTGCAGCCTGATACGTCAGGCAAGTTGCAAGTCCTGTGCATTGTTCCTTATCGTTTGAGGATTGTTTGCATCCCCCATTTTGTTATCCCATCTCCAAAAGCTCCCCCAACCTCACCTACTTGTTTGGTCCTCTGTGCGTGGCTCCTGTTGTGGTGGTGGTGAACTCTCTGGGTTGGTTGGTAGCAGATGGTGTGGCAATGCTGTTTTCCAGATTTGTTGCCATCTATTTGTGATCTTTTTCATGTCACGCTTCTGCAAAACATCCCTTGAAAACATGGAGCCCAGATAGCAGGTGGCTTCTGAAAAGCTAAGATCCATCCTGAATACTGACTGGTTCTTGTGTGTTTTCTTCCCAGAAGAATTCAGAGAACATGGGATGTTGATCCAGAAAACTAGTTCAGAGTTGGATGAAGTTTGCAAGTGAGCCTAAGATTTCTCCTTCAGTTGGTGTGAGTGCAGCACACAGCTGTGCGGGACACACTGCCCGTGTTGGCTCAGGAGACCTGCAGCACGACTGTGGTTACCTTCAGAGGAGCACAGAGTATCTCGGTGTCCTTCCCACTTGTGCAGAATTGCTGCTGCTGTTCACCTCCAAATGCAATGTTCTCCCCAACAAGTGCATTCGAGGCCAAGTGAATCTAAGAGTGATGCTCCACGCAGGAGGAACATATGTGAGAGGCATTGGGAAAACCAAGGAAATATTTACACTGGGAGGGGACTGTTTACAGTGCAGTTCAAACAGTTGACGTTACTTAGAGCAGCCAGTGCCGTGCAATATTCTGCTTTTGCTCTTCTCGGGAGGGTCAGGCATAAGGAAAGGATCAAACAGGGCGAGCAGGGCTGTCCTTGGACGGTACGGAATATCTAACAGCTGCACTTAGGTTAGGTGGTGAGAAGAATAAGCAACTGTGAGTCAGTCTCGTGGTTGAAGTCAAGGTCAGGGTGGACTCTGGGGTAACAGCAGTGTGTGGACACCACTGTTGATGGAGATGTTGGCCCTTCTTGCTGATGTTTGGATGGTCCCCAAAGCCCACGTGTGCTGTGGCGTGACAGGTTGTCAGTAACACACGAGTACAAGTGAACATTTTGGATGGCTCTTTTGTGCTGGGATAAGGGAATGCAACCGAGGTACTGATGTCATGATGGTCTGTGTGGCCGTCGAGCTGGGAATTTGCTTTCAAACTGCTCTGTGTTACAGTATCTCCCCCAGCATGCTTTGTAGGTATACCACATATTGTTTTAATTTAAAACCAGCCTGTCTCTCTTGTTCTGTTTTTAGCATGGCTGACAAGAACAGCACCCTGAAATGCACGTTCTCTGCTCCTGGCCACAGCACCACTCTACTGCAGGGACTGGCCTCGCTCCGAGCTCAGGCTCAGCTGCTTGATGTCATCCTCACTATAAATAATGAAGTGTTTCAGGTTCATAAAGTTGTCTTGGCTGCCTGCAGTGACTATTTCAGGTGAGAATCTGGTAGGGAAGCAGGCACTGTTACCTCTCCCCTTGGTTTCTGTTTCCCCATCCTCTCCTACCCCAACCTCCCCACCGTGCCCCAGCATCACTCCCCCACACAGCCCTTTGGAGGTTATGGTTTGCACCACAGATGTCAGTGGGGTTCCCTGAAGGTGTGTGGAGGTTTGGGGTCTGCCCTTCTGCGTTCTGATGAGGTTGTTCTGCTGCAGCCACTGGGCTGAGACCCAACTCAAGGGCAGGTCTTGAAGCCACCTCGAGAAGGATGAGGCGTTTTGTGCGTGTGTTCCCCAGCCCATTGGGAACAAGTGTCCCTCTCTGTGTCTGTAGAAAGCCAAAGCATGGAGATGAGCTTCCTTTGCCAAATTAAGGCATGGAGAACCAATTGAAGAGCAGGGAGTTCAGTCTAAAGTGAAAAATTGAGTTCATCCATCTTGCCTCCATTAAAGTCTTGTCTAACAGTTCTGTGGCCTGGGGTTCTCTCTCTCCATTCAGCAGTCCCTTGACATGCAGGTTCCTTCCTGACCTGAGCAGGTGACCAGGAGCAAGGGATGTAGGCGTATCTCTTGGATATCCCATTTCTTCAGCTGCTCCAATGGTGTCCTTCTTAAGGGCTCTCACATTTTCCAGGCTGTTCCCTTCTCTCTCCCTTCTGACTCCCCTCAGTAACATAAACCTTCCAAGCTTATCGCTCTCCCTAACAGGCATGCAATTAATGATGGAGCTGATCTTCCCCCAAATGCTAATAGCACTATTTGTATTCATAAATGCTGTATGCAGTGCCACTGTTAGCGTGCTTTCCCTGTTGAAATGTAATTGCTGAGTAGGTTTCTTGCTATAAGGTCTGTGGCATTAAGTAAGGTTGTCCTGGGGAACAATGGCAGAATAATCTAGCTTTTGAAAATGCTCTTTATGCAGAAGAGGGGAGGGAGAAGAGTGAAATTGAAGCATTTATATCATCAGCATTTTAAAACCATAACGCTTTTTCAAGGAATGGCATTTTATTTGGTGGTTTGTCTTCATCGTGGCAACAGTAATGCTTTTCTTTGCTTGTGCACGTCCAGCTCTGTGTAGCTAATGCATGAGCACACACATGTCTGCATCTCCTCTGGGGCAGGGGATCAGGCAGCATGCTGTTTGGTGACATGGGAGATGCGGGGGGATTTTAGCAGAGTGCTCTCATCTGCTGTACGGACGAATAATTGCGAACAGTGTTCCTGGTCACTCGGTTACAGAAAACTGATTTCATGTGCAGATATTTCCTTATTTAGGTCATTTAGCTTTCTGTAGGTTTCTGTGCTGGACGGCAGCAGTTCTTCTAGCCTGGTTTGGACAGGAAACTTGGAACTCCTGTCTTTTGATAGCGTTCCCAAGGTATTTCTTTATTCCTGTATTGATGCTAAAGAGGAAGAAGGTCTGTTCATCATTTTCTCTGAGTAATTTGTATCTTAAAGTCACTGCAGCTCTGACAGTGTGCCTTCACAGTGAATTTACCTCTCAGACATGAAAAAGTAGGTTATCAGTGGTGAAAAAATGGCCTAAAATGTGCAGGCAGTTTGAATGGTCTTTGGTGTGACAGCCTTTGTAGGCTTGCTGTGATGTTTGTACAACGATGCTGGGTGGTGAAACTGCATGTCACTGTTCTTCAGCAACCTGGTTTCACTTTGCCTTCCGCAGAATCGCTCTGCTGCTGCTTGTTGAATGCTACACACAGCGCAAACCTTTGCCCCCAAGCCACCAATATGTAACAAAAACTGCTGAAACGTAATGTAAACCTATAAAAAAAAATGTGCACTTATGTCCCCATCACGCCTGCAGGCCCCGTGCCTGGGAAACGCAGCCCTGCTTTAGAGCAGCAGTTTATGAGATGCCTGCGCGCAGTGCTCGGCGTGGTATGTGCTTCCTGTGGAATTTAGAAGCCTCCCAAGGAGGTGATCGAGGGCCTAATCTCAGCGTGGCCTGGTCAACTGATGTGCTTGCAGCTGTGCTGTAAGAAAATCGTTGTGTTTTTTTTTTTTTTCTTCCTTTTTTTTTTTATTTCCTTCCAGCCCCCTGCTGTCGTACTGCAACATAACAGACATTTTCTGAAGTGGTCGCAACTCCTATTTTCTTAAGGCATTGGGAAGGAGCCTCGGAGAGGAGGTTCTGCCGTGATTACCAAAGCCTTTTTTAAATAGCATTTGCAATGGCAGTGTTGAAGCCGTTGGCCAACTCACCTCCAGTGCAGTGGGTGTTGCCTGAAGGCCCCTCTCAGGCCAGCTCAGAGGCTCACTGACTTCTTAGCATGGATGTCTCCCCAAAGTATATTCTTCTTTATGCTCACGAACCCTGCATAGTTGAAAATCAGGTAGTTAGAGTTATGGATGCCAGCCTGTGCTGCTGCAGATCCCACTGTTGCCTTTGGCTGCTGAATACCAAGGATCCTTTGGTGCAGCACACAACGATCCCTGCTCTGATGGCTCTGACCACTTCCTGGTGTTTGTCCTGGAAACCATTCCTACATCCACTGCCAGAGAAGCAGCACTGACAAACCTAACTGTGAGAGCTGAGTGTGACTTCTCAGTACGTTGTTTATGCAAGCTGTATATAAGTAATCGCATACTCTTCTTCTTTTTTTCTTCTCCTGGCTTTTAGAGATTTAGCCTTGATTTATTTCTCCCCCCCATCCTTCCTAAGAGGTTCAGTGTTTAAAAAAATGAGAAGTACTGCATCATTTACGCGCAATTAAAGAGGGGGAAAATTTTGTTTGTGTTCTTGACCTCCAGGGCGATGTTCACAGGCGGGATGAGAGAGGCCAGCCAAGATGTGATCGAACTGAAAGGTGTATCTGCAAAAGGACTGAAACACATAATAGACTTCGCGTACAGTGCTGAAGTGACTCTTGATCTTGACTGTATTCAGGATGTGCTGGGAGCTGCCGTCTTCCTCCAGATGGTGCCTGTCGTGGAGCTGTGCGAGGAATTCCTGAAATCTGCCATGAGTGTAGAAACGTGTCTGAATATCGGGCAGATGGCCACCACCTTTAGCCTCGCCTCCTTAAAGGAATCCGTAGATGCATTCACCTTCAGGCATTTCCTCCAGATCTCCGAGGAGGAGGATTTCCTCCACCTGCCTCTGGAGCGCCTCGTTTTCTTCCTGCAGAGCAATAAGCTGCAAAGCTGCAGCGAGATTGACCTGTTCCGCGCCGCCGTCCGCTGGCTGCAGTACGACCCCAATCGCCGCGCCAGCGCCAGCCAGGTGCTCTGCCACATCCGCTTCCCGCTCATGAAGTCCTCCGAGCTGGTGGACAACGTGCAGACCTTTGACATCATGGTGGAGGACGTCCTGTGCCGGCAGTACCTGCTGGAGGCCTTCAATTACCAGATCCTGCCTTTCCGCCAGCACGAGATGCAGTCCCCCCGCACCACCATCCGCTCCGACGTCCTGTCCCTCATCACCTTCGGCGGCACTCCTTACACCGACAACGACCGCACCGTCAGCTGCAAGGTGTTCTGCCTGCCTGATGCCAGCGGGCGTCAGTTCAAGGAGCTGACGGAGATGGAGGTGGGCAGCAGCCATTCCTGCGTGGCCGTGCTGGACAACTTTGTCTACATCGTAGGGGGGCAACACCTGCAGTACCGGAGCGGTGAGGGAGCGGTTGATATTTGCTACCGCTACGATCCTCACCTGAACCAATGGCTGCGAATCCAGGCCATGCAGGAGAGCAGGATCCAGTTCCAGCTGAACGTCCTGCACGGCATGGTGTATGCCACGGGTGGGAGGAACCGCTCGGGGAGCTTGGCTTCTGTAGAGAAGTACTGCCCCAAAGATAACGAGTGGACTTACGTGTGCTCCCTGAAGCGCAGGACGTGGGGGCACGCCGGGGCCACGGTGGGAGACAGGTTGTACATATCAGGTGGGTACGGGATTTCAGTGGAAGATAAAAAAGCCCTGCACTGCTACGACCCGGCCGTGGATCAGTGGGAGTTTAAAACCCCGATGAACGAACCCAGAGTCCTGCATGCCATGGTCAGTGCAAATAATAGGATTTACGCTCTGGGAGGCCGCATGGACCACGTTGACCGTTGTTTTGATGTTTTGGCTGTGGAATATTATGTGCCTGAAACAGACCAATGGACAACAGTGAGCCCCATGCGTGCAGGTCAGTCGGAAGCTGGCTGTTGTTTGCTAGAAAAAAAGATTTATATCGTAGGGGGGTACAACTGGCATCTGAACAATGTCACGAGCATTGTGCAGGTGTATAACACAGAAACTGATGAATGGGAAAGGGACCTGCATTTTCCAGAATCCTTTGCTGGGATAGCATGCGCTCCCGTGATACTGCCACAGATAACGACCCAGAGATAACTGAGCGCCGCTGCAGTGCTGGCCGTGAGATCACCTCGTGTTGCATGTTATTGGGATGGTGTGTCGTTTTCCTTGTTTGCAAAAGGTATCGTGCATTTTCTGGGTGAGGGAAGGAGAAAAATAGCTTGCGTTCCCTCCTCTGTGAAGTCCCTCCTTCTCTTCTCTTACGTAGTGTTCTGGCAAGCGTGCTTCATCAGAAGCACTTGTCAGCTAGTTAGACTTAGCAGATGTTACAGCTGGAAAAAGCTTTTCTCTTTTTTTCTTTATCTGAAAAGTGTGTGTGTGGGGAGGTGGGGGTGGGAATGCATTTTGCCAGCTTTCCATATTTTTAACAATATTACACATTGCAAACACTGACAGCTCAGGAGTAACTAAGAACTGTGGTATGTTTCAAAGAGTTCAGGTGTGATTTTTACTAATAGCTCCAAAAATCATTGTGTGTCGATTTGTTGTTTTTTAGCAAAGAAAAAAACCAAAACCTGTATAACACACTGACCTCCAGAAGCAATAAAGGGACAGCGGGAGCTAGAAGAGCTCAGGTGCTTGGGTTGTGAAAGCAGATTCTTGCTTTTCAGAGGCGACTTGCTTTGTTTTCCCCCTCCAAGAAGGGGAATGCTTACCCCTGCACACCTCTGGCCTCTGTTGGTTCTTCATGGTTTGGATGACACTGCAATCCCAGATCCCCTCCTCACCCCCTCCAGACATCAGTGTGATATTCTTGTCCAGAAATTCTCCCTTAATTGGGGCATCCATGGTTCGCAACACTAAAGCCATGCTGATAACTTGATTACACATAAATGAGCACGATTTTTTATAACTGCCAACAATTTGTTTGGCTTCACTGGCAATAAGAGCTCGGCAGCTGTTATCTGGGCTGACCCAATAAAGGCTGAAGCAGAGAGCAGCCAGGGGCTGTGCAGGACCCTGCTGCCTGCACGCATCACCCCAGCCCCTTCTGCACAGGAGGTGGGTGCTGCTCATTCACCTGCTGGAGGGTTTTCTCTCCTGACCTGTAAATAAGAGACTGGGTTTCATGACGAGATGGAAGTCCAGGCGGAATGGCCTTTGTTGCTGGTGGGTATTTTAAATTAAGAGATTCGTTTTAAGATGGCTCTGTCATTTTTGTAAAATCTGTGTTGGCTGCACAGAATGCTGTTATTTCTTGAACTGTCCTTTCCTCCAAGCCATTTTTTTTCTAATTAATTTTGACTGATAAATGAAGTTGAAGTTTCTTCCTTTATCAGGCATTCTGTTTCAAGGGCTTTGTTTTATATCCGTGGAAGTTTGGTTTTGATGTACGCAGCCTCCTTTTCAGAGAAACTGTTGCATTCTGCTGGTTAAACAAATGCCGTGCTGTGACCCTTAGAGACAATGTATAATGTCTGTTTTGCGGATGAATCACTCATCAGGGCTGTGTAAAGCATGAACTCCATACCTCAGATTCACTTAAAGATATTTCTGATGATTAAAACACTTTTGAGTATGTTCTGCTGCGAGGGCACGTGTTCCTCAGTTCATTTCTGCATTTGAAATTTTAGTTAAAACGATGCATAATTTGGTTTGTTTCTATCTATCTGCTGGTTTGCCAATAATAAACTGATGGAAAGTGCTTGTTGGTGTTCAGAATGCTGAAGTCAAGTGGGCAAGCTCTGCTTCTGTGGTTTGCAACAGCCAACTCTCCTGGTGCCACCCCTGCCATCTGTGAGCACTGCAGAGCAGGTGCTGGGAAGGGGTTTCCACGTTCTCTCCCCAGGACTTGCAGCAGTGTGCTGCTGGGTACCACCTCTCCTGGTTACCAGGATGTTCTTTTCGTAGCAATAGAAACAAGTATTTTTTGTAACGCGACCTGGAAGGATCCCAGCTGTTCTGAATTTAGCACAGGCTGGCTAAAGTATTTGTGAAAGTGGTGTCATCCGTACTGATAGTAGAGTTTGTTTGACTCCTGTGAAGTACGTAGCTGTGGCTGTGGGCCACTCCATACATACCCTGTGTGGTATTCTGAAAATAAACTGCTTTGGTTCTCTGTACTGAATGAGTTTGATGGCTGGATCGGGCTCTTAGTGAACGTTGAAGTGATCTTGCTCTGCGTCCGGACTGGAGCGAGTGCAGCTGAGGATGCTCTGCCTGAGGAGCAAGGAGACAGGGCTCCTCTCTTCTTCAAGAATGAACAAAGCCAAATAAAGGTTTGATTGCACTCAGAGCCATTTATTAGTCTCAGAGCAGCAGTAAATGCTATCGGGGTAAACCTGATTTGGTGTGTTGGAAAATACCTTTGAGCAGATGGAGTCCAGTGAGAGCACAGCATCGTTAGCTCTGGGTATGCGCAGTGTGCGTGTCCCGTCAGCGGCTGCTGTCAGGGCTGGGATAAGAGCTTCTGTCTTCTCAGATGTTTTATGGGCCTGAAATTGTGCTTAAAACTATAAAGGAAGAAAGCACTAGAACTCTTGGCAGGGTGCAGAACAGCTAGAGATGGGGAATGTCTGCATCCTATTAATGGTGTCACTGACCCTTTTCCAGAGGGTCTGTCGGCTCGGCAATCGACTGTCATTTCTCCCCACACAGAACCTCAGTAATTCGTGCAGACATGGCCCAGCTTTTGGGAGGAGGTCTCGGAAGTTTAGAAGCAGCAGAACATCTCATTTCTTTGATTTACAGTGAAGGAGGACACTCCCACCAGCTCTTGGTAGCCTGGCGCTGATGTAAAATGATGCTATGCAACAGAACTGCTCAGGACCTCTTGTAAGCCACATCAAACCTATTCAGATGTTTTCACTTCCACGTCTGTGATAAGCTCTGTAGTTGCTGAAACTCTGCAAACTTCAGGAGCATTTATCATACTATGATTATTGAAGCCAGACTACTGTCAGAATAAATAAAACATGTTTCCCAGTGCAACTCTAATTATGATTTTGAGCCAGTTGTGTAATGTGCAGAACTTTTATTTACAATAAATCTTCCAGTTGCTTGCATAAATGAATGAGATTTCACCACTTGTGACTTAAGGACCAGGAGAAATGAATGTGGTTGAATAAATTCACTGTCTAGCCTGGGTGTGTCGGCATGTCAGGCGGGTGAGGGAGCAGAGCTGCTCGCAGTGCCTTCCTAGGAGGGCTCACTTATCTTACATTTCACCTGGGATGTGTACGTAACACAGATATTTCTTTCCTGAAGTTATTTTTCTGCAGGGACAGCCGAGATTCTGCTCTGCATTTTAATATCGAGTAGGCACAGTGTCAGCCCACAGGCTGCAGAACTTTTGTTTCTCGTTCCAAGCTAATAACTGAGCTTCAGAAACACGCGCTCAGTGCTTTCCAGGTTAATATTTCAACTTCAGGGAGTTTTGGAGAGGAGTTTGAAACTTTGCTCATGGGGTGGTCGTGATTTCAGCTGTTCTGACGCTGCTGCTCCATCAGGTGAACACGAAATGGGAGACAAATGCTTGGAGACAGCTGCTGGTTTAGCTCTGCAACCTGAAATCAGCCTCAGATTGTAAGACAAAGGATTGAGATTTAGTGCAGAGCAATGGTGGGGGCCTCCAGAGAGCAGCGTCAGAGTCGTGTGTGCAGTTTGCAATGGAAAGAAGAAAAGCTGTTAGAGCAGAAGTATTCAGAAGACTTTATAAGCTGAAGAGAGCAAATCAAAGGTTCCTGTCTCGATCCCTGAGGCTCTGCAGTTGCTATTTCACACCCAGGCCCCTGTCACATAATTAGCTCGAACTATTTTTTATGGCTTCTTAAAAAATGAAAATCTTTTTTGCTTGTTTATGCAGGCTACCAGCCAGTGCTTCTGGCTACACTGCTTTATATCTGCAGCAATCCCTTTGAAGTCACTGGAGTTGCAGTACATGAACACTGGAGTGCCTAGAGCAGAATTCATCCCTTTAGATGGATGTAACGTTTTTGATTTGTGTCTTCCGGTCACAATGCTTTGAAAATGCACTAAAAGCCCTGTTTTACGGGTGGTTATCTGGCGGTTCTAATCAGTCTGCTAATCTGTGTCTCCCTACAAGGTTTGCAATCGTTTGCTCTAGGTGCATCCTTTTTCCTTTGGTTGGCTGGTGATTTTCCCCTCGCTGTGGGCTCTGGTTGAGCTATGTGCTCCTTACGGGTGTAGATCTACTCCTTGGCACTATCAGTACCTGCATTCAGCATTAGTGCCTTCAGGATAGCGGTTCACAACTGGATTTAGAAGGAATGTATGAATTTTGCTGAGGTTTGGAGAAGAGAAATTTGCCCTGTGGTGCAGTTAGCATGTCTGGACCTTAATTTTGCATGCTTTGGGGATCTCGCGTGATGAAAGCTTTCTGATGCCAAATATACATGCTTGCTATTTCTTAGGAAGAAAATCAAAGCATACATCAGGTGAAAAAGGTTCAGGTTTAGTGTTCAGGGGAGTAGAGATGCTCCCCATGCACACATATTTGCTCACTCATGAGCTGTGCATCCTGGGGCACGTGTCCCATGCTGCTTGCTGCAGCCTTTCTCTGCTTTTTATGGGGCCATGCTGTGCTTGAGGCTTTTTCTTGTGGTATCTGAGTCTTTTTGATAGACTGGTGTGTTCCTTCAGGCTGCAGCTGCTGTTCTTACTGGGGGTAAGAGCAGGAAGGATGGGACTCCATCCACCCTGCTTCTGTTGGTAGTATTGATCTAGCAGTGCATCCACCCATTGTAGCAGGGCATGGACGACCATAACAGCAAATCTTGATCCCAGGCCAGATGTTCAGCAGGTATTCAGCCAAAGGCTTAAAGCTTGCAGTGGAGAACCGCCCATTTTCACAGTGAGAAACAAGTTGTTGCATTCCTCTTGGGGATTTTGCAGAGCAGCAATTAGAGTTGGGGTGAATGACTCGCTGCTCCCATCTGAGAGGCGAAAGGAGCTTCTTAGAAATGCCCTCCTGGCAAAGCAGTCCTCGTAGAGCAACCTGCATTGCTCTTGTGTATGGCAAAGAGAATAAAATCAGTCACAGGAGCCAGCAAAATGGGACTGTGGGGGCTGCTTCCTCACCTGCTGAGGAATGGACTTTGTGTGGCACTCCTGCTCTACTGAAACGATTGAAACTCAAGAGATGCCTGAATTTGACTGGTGTGTTTGTCTCACTGGTCATCGAGTTTTCATGCAAACATTATCAGTACCTGCAAACAGATTTTCCCTCACCCTTTTTGATATCTTCGACATAAAAAAACATAAGATGAGCCTTTAATTTACAGGTAAACATGTTGTGCTAAGGCCTGGAAATAGCAGGGGCTGGTTTTACACAGGGTTATAGACCAGAGGAGTAGGCAGGTAGTTAACTATGTGAAGCCTCTGAGCCACAAACGAAACAAATGGTTAATAGTATTATATTTTTACTGTAACATATTTCTGCTTAAAGGTAGCAGCAGAGAGATCTACGGGTCTGACTTGCAACGGTGTAATCTCTCAGTGGTTAAAAAGTATTTCCCAGTTTCCTGTTTGTTTCAATAAAGCGCATAAATCTTAAGGGTGCCTCACCTTCGAGTGCTGACTGTGAGCGCACCCGCATTGAAAGCTTTGCCTTCTATTCAAGGGTTGTCTTTGGAAGGACAAAAAGTGGTTGCTGCTTTATCAGCTCGTATCACCTTAGCATCATGGGAATACTTCTTGCTTCAGTGTGGCATGAAGCCAGGCCTTGATTCTGGGAAAAATAACTGGACCAGAATCCTCTGTGGGGTTGCCAAGGTATTACAGAGCACCAGAAGATAAGCCTTGTAGAAACGAGAATCCTATCTTTCAGCAGCCAGCGTTTGCTTTCTTTCTGTAATTTTAGAGTTTACAGGGAATGGTGAAGAAACTGAGCTGGAAGGATGGTGATGGCATCGTCAGGGAATATGGGTGTTCAGAGCAAGGGTCTCCCTGTAATCTTTGCAGGAGAGCAGAGCCAAGCATCCCATGTGGCTGCAGTTTGGTTTGCTTGGGCTGCTCATCAGATTTGACGCATGGTGCAGAGGTGCTAATTTAGGTGCTGCCCTCTGGAAGCGAGGATCTCTTACATTAAAGAAACAGGAGAAATGTTGGGTGAAACAAGAAAGTGTTCTCCCACAGAAAGCACAAGTTGGAGCTTAGTTCAAAATAACATTGAAACTACGGACTCTGTGGAGTTGACAGGATATTCTTTGGGGATGATGGGAACGTCAGTCAACGGGAACATTAAGTTGGAAGTGCTAGAGATCAAAATCTTTGTGTCTGTAAGCAAAAGGAAAAAAAAAGGCCAGCTTACTTGTCGATCAAGGCACGGCTCACACTGCTGTGCTGTTGTGTAAGCTGCTCAACCTCACACCTTCCTGTGGAGCCTCTAAGGGAGAATATGGAAGTAGCTGGATCTCATCTGCCAGAGCAATTCCGAAGGATCTAGAGGATACCAAACAAGTGATAAGTAAACAAAACCTCCTCCCTGCAACCCGCTTGCTCTCGGCTGCATCTGCTTTAAGAAGCTGCAGCTTGCTCAGTAAGGAGTTGTTTGCAACAAAAGCAGATGTGAACACAACACCCCAGTCCTCCAATGACTCTTTGTTTGCTTCAGAGCAAAGCTCTGATTCTCATTTACAAGAAACTTTTTCATAACACGTCTGGAAGGCTGGGAGAGATAGAACTGCTGTCTCAGGGGAACCCATCACAGCTTTCTAGTGAGATCAAGTTGTTCTCACATGGCCCCATATGTGCTCAAGGTGAAGACGGCGGGAGACATAAATAATACTTATGGTATGAGCTCATCATTTTGTCAAAGACATGGCATATCTCCTTCAGTGGAGGAAGAAGGAAACCTGGCACCAATCTAAAATGTCTCCTTGCCAATGTCTTAATGCAGTCAAGATTTACATTGTCTGCTAGGTCATGCACTTAGCAGCCATTCAGATCCACCCACACCCCAAAATGAGGAGCTGTGAGTGGGTGAGAAATTCCAGAAGCAGCTCAGCAAACACAAGTGTTGTATTAAAGAGAAGTTAGTTACGCAAACTGTTTTAAAATCAGAGACATTAAGATCAGAAGCAGGGCCCAGATTGCACAATGGAATTCAATCTGATAAAGCTGCACAGGCAAAACAATAAGAGAAGGGAGTCTTCCAAAGAGAGGAAGTCGACCCCCCCCTCCCCCGCCTGGCCATCTGCGTTCCTTCCCCACAAACCCAGAGCTGGAGAGCCGTCAGAGGGGAGATTTCACTCTCTTCAATCTTGTGAGATCCAAGAGGGAAAAATTTATCAAGTTTCATCTGAGGCACTTAATCTTTTGGCACTGCAAAAGGCAGAGTGACAGCTGGGTCTGTAGATGCTTGTTATTACCACCTATAGTATTAAATCCAGCGCAATTTAACAGATTACTTATCGTTATCTCACTTCTCAAGCAAAAACAATGTGGATAATGGGTATCTTAGTGTTAAATCTTGAGGTTTATATGCTTTTAGTGTGACAGGCCAATTTTGCAGGTCATGTGCTGTTCATGTACACAGCTAGAGGGTATTTATCTGAAAATGAGTGCTGGCTGTTTATGCCTGGTCAGAAATACAGGAACAGGTTAGGCTAACATCTGTCAGGAATGACACGGCTGATCCTGCAGGGAAATGGCCTGGATGGTCTTCTAAGCCCCAGCTCCCTTCTCCACAAAGCTCTTTCTTCTCACATGATAAACTTTGAGTGCAAGATGGCAACTAGAATCCAGAGTAGGACATGGCTTTATTGCTAACGCTCACCTGACTGTTGCTGAGCTGACTTTCATCCATCCATCTCCTGCAGCCTTGCAGCGGTGGATAATTACAATCTATTTTTACGTGGGCAGGAAGTGCTTATCAGTGGCTGATAAACCGACTGCAACGGGGCTGCGGAGGTGATCGATAGTGGAAGTGAGAGCAGCGTCCGATTTCTTTGCTCTGATCTCCCAGCCCTTACAGGATTGGGTTACAGGAGGAAGCGCTGCTCAGGGCTGAGGTGATGCTCCAGAGCAGGGGAGCACCCACTTTTATCTCCGATGCTTCATAAAAAGGAAGGCGTAAAGGGCAGCGTGTGGGTGTGAGGAAGCAGCGCTGTCAGGATTTATTACCACGTCTCACATATCGCAGTGCTTTGCACCAACCCGATGTTAACACAGCTGGAATCAATGGCTCAGCGGCCTCAGCCCGTGTTTGGAAACCTGCGGCCAGCAAGGCTGTGTCTGTCAGCTCATCCACACCTCTGGGAGGACATCAGCCTGGTGCTGCTGCGCTCGGGCTCACTGAGAAGCAAAAGGTGATGCTGGGTGCGCTGGGGGAACTGGCAGCGCCCACATGGGAGGACGGCTCAGTTCTGTGCAGGCTGGAGTTGTGCAGCTGCGGCAGCCACTTCACCTGTGGGCCCACAGACCAGAGCCCCACAGACCGGAGCCCCACAGACCAGAGCTTCACAGACCGGAGCCCCATAGACTGGAGCCCCACAGTCCCCACAGCCCACAGCCCCCACAGCACCTCCTCCACCCGGTGCTCTGGCCATTGCTTTGTGCATCCCACCCTGCAACAGGAGGCAGCGATGGCAGAGCGGGAGCGGCTCTGATCATACTCTGATCAGGAATAATGCAGCCCAGGAGCCCTAACGCGGCTGCCCTCCCTGGGCGCAGGCCGCTGGCTGCCGGCTCCCTGCTCGCGCCCGCAGCGCTGTGGAGGAGCTCAGAGCCTCCATTTTCTGAAGGCAGGAACGGCGGGCCAACTGTCCTCTCCCTAAATAGACAGAAATAGAAGACAGATCCTCTTGTTTATTTGTTTCTGCTTCAAACGCGCGCAGCTTTTTAGAACTTATTCCCCGCTGAACTCCACCACGGCCCGACGGCAGCCGCTCCCTGAGATAAAACGGCGGAATCGCCTCACGGCGCTGAGGGCGGCGGTCAGCGAGCGACAGCCGAGCGCCTCAGCGCGCATGCGCGCCGCGCGCCCCCTCCTCACCCCGCCGCCGAGGGAAGCCCCTCTACCGCGCACGCGCGGCTCCAGACGCCTCCTCCCGCTCTCGCCGCCGCCGCCTCCGCGCATGCGTCCCTCCGCCCCCTCGCCGCCCCCTCCCGCCGCCGCGCATGCGCGTTGAGGCCCTCCGCCCGCCCGCCCGGCCCGCCCGGCGCATGCGCCTCGCCCCCTCCGGCGCGGGGAGGGGGATGCGGACGGGGGAAGATGGCGGCCTCGAACAACCCGCGGAAATTCAGCGAGAAGATCGCGCTGCACAACCAGAAGCAGGCGGAGGAGACGGCGGCCTTCGAGGAGGTCATGAAGGACTTGAGCCTGACCCGCGCCCACCGGGTGAGGCAGCGCCTCAAATCGCACGCGGCCTCCCCGCCGCTGCCCGGCGCGCGCCCCCGGTGGTGGCAGCGGGTGTGGTGGGGGGGCGGGAGGAGGAGGAGGGAGAGGAAGAGGATGAGGAGGAGGAAGGGCGGCGGCGGCGCCCCCAGGCCCCGGGGGCAGCGGCGCGGGCGGGGCGGCGAACAGCGCCCCCTGGCGGTGGGGGAGGGCGATGTTCTCAGTTCGGGGCGGGGGGCAGCGCGCCGCCCCCACCGCCGGGCAGAACCGAAGCGCCGCGGGTTCGAATCCCGGTGCCCCCCCCGGAGCGGGGTTCGCTCTGTGCCTGTGTATGGGCGGAAGGGGGGTTAGTCCTCCTCCCCCAGGAGGGACGCGGGGAGGGGCAGGAGGACCCCACAGGGCGACGGGAGGGGCTGAGGGGGGTCTGCATCCCTCACACCGCGACAGGCCCCGCTCCCAAGGCTGTTTTCCTTCTGCTGAGACAGACCCGGAGCTGGGGGGTCTCTGCCTCTCGCGCAGAACCCCGGGCACGCAGACCTGCAGATGCTCAGCGGCAGCTGCTGGGCCGTGTGGCCCCGATTCTGCTCCCCCTGGATGCGAATCGCTGTGCTTTGTGATCCTCCGTGGCTCTGCCTCTGCAAAACCCGTGGTTGGAAACGAGCGGCGCAGTGAAGTGCCTCTGCCAAACGTCAGATGCGTTCGCTGGTTAAGATCCGCGGGTATCGCGGCTCTTCTGGTCTCACCTGCTGGTGTCAACGCTTTGGTTTCTCTTCCAACTGCTGAAGGAACGTTTACGAGCTTGTTTGTGGCCGAGCGAGAAAACGTGCAGTTGGATGTGCAGTAAAACCTCTCCTTTCAGTGCTGGGTGTCAGGGCAGGGTAAATATTTGCTTTCACTTGGTGCTGCTGCTCAGAGGGAAAACAAAGGCATGTGGCTGCAGAGGTGCGAAGCCGGGGCTGCACTGCACGTCTGCTGGTGCATCGTGCAGGGTGCCGTGCTGGAGTTACGCTGGAGTTGTGCTGGGAAAGCAGCGAGGGCAGTTTGGAGCTGTTTGCAGTCATGCGGTGCTCTGCGCCTTGAACCTCTGGTGCAGCTCCATCTCCTGTGGGTTTTGCCTTTCGGCGGCCCTTGCTTGGCTGCTGCTGCAGTTCTTGAAGTCCGCGGCGGTTCTTCCTTGCACCCTCAGGTTTGGCGTTTGCCTCCTGCAGGATAAGGATGCCCGTAAGTCAGAATGCTAATCTGGTTTCTCCCACATCTGAGTGCTTCTAATCCTGGATTTGCAAACGCAAACCCTTCTCGTTTTCAAGAACCCGGTACTGAGAGAAGGACCCACGATGAATGGGTTGTCTGAGGATTCTGGGTACTGAAGTGATGGAAACGCTGACCCAACAGCTGAGTAAAATGTCTCCTTTGTAGGCTTTTTCTGAATTCCATGATTTCATCTGTGTTTAAAATGCAGTATAAAAGCAAAAAGGGGTTAAGCACAACTTTGCTGTTTGCTCTCATTTTCATTTGGCAGGCAGTGCTGTGCTGTCAGTTTGAAAACGCGTTACTCAGTGTGTGGAAGCAGCCCAACACTGCTGCTTTTTCATTATTAGTAATTGTCTTTTTGCAGTGTTTACTCTCTTGTCTCCTTTATTGTTAGTTACTGGTCGCAGCAGAGGCAGAAAACTACTGTTCCACCATTTCTTGTGCATACCCGTGCTGTTTCTGGGCTGGCTTTCTCACTTAGGAACCTACCACCCATTGAACTATTGAGTCCATCTGAGATTTGTGCATTGCTGTGCTTCTTTCTTGTCCAAGATGAGACAGAATGTGATATGAACTCCTTTTCTTGTTTGTTGCCCTCGCCGTTCAGATGGTAAATGTGTGTATATATATATATAACTCAATTTGAGAATTAAATGGTGGTTCAAAAGGGTTCTGCCCTGCTCAGGAGCTGCAAGCTGCTGTCATTCAGCTGCCCAGTGCAATTTCAGCTTTTCTGCAGCCACAGAGCTTGCAAAGAGCCTCGCAGGTGGGTGGCTGATAGAAGCACTGGATCTGCTTAATTGTCTTGTGAGTGGGACCTTCATGTTTATAATCCAGAGATTTCTGCGAGTCCCATAGTAACTAAGTGGGTGAGAAGAGGGGGAGTTTGTTCTGTGTGACTCCTGTATTCTGCTGATGATTCTGTTCCCTTTTTTTTTTTTTTTAATGCAAAGCATGAAATTTCAGGACTGTGCTGATTTCTGAGTTGTTTACCAGGGCCTGCTCTCGATTCCTGTTGTAACACAGCACGGGGATGCTTACTGTGTGCTCCTCACACAGAGCTGCTGCTGCCTTCTAAAGTTGCACTTAACAAGACGGTGCCATGCAGGATGACACAGGTAGTGCTGAGCTCTTCAAATCTCATCCGAAGAGCCATACATTAAAGCATTTTAAGTTTTTAAAGCTTGTCACCTGCATTTTGAAGGTAGTTCTTCTTCAGCTGGAAATGCTCTCGAGTTTCCAGGGCCGCTTATTTATTCATTTATCGCATATATTGTGGGAGGCACTTCGTTCTGTGGGATTCTGGCTGGGGCTGTGTTTCAGTTCCCTCTCATGGATTTTGCAGCCTTAAAGAGAAGCCCCCCGAACCTCCCAGCCCCACAGACAGCAGGGAAATGGGCTGCTGCTGCTGCAGTGAAAGAGGGCAGGAAAGGAAAGCAGGTGAACAGTGATGTTTGGAAACATGCTGCAGAATTCCAGCGCTGCCTGCGGCCTCTCCATGCCCACAACAGTGTGCGGAAGGCATCTGTGAGCTGCTGCAAACCTCTCTGCTCAGAAGAGGACCTCTCCTGGTAGCCCCTGTTCCTCAATGGCACCACGTTTGTTTTCGTGGCACTGAAGCAGAGGCAGGAGCCGTACTTCTGCTCGCTGCAGGAGAGGTCAGAAGGTCTTTGTGCATCGCAGCTGGCCGTCAGATGTAGGTGGTATGCAAAGCAGTGTTTAAAAGCTTACTTCAATCAGCACTGCTAATCTCTGCTTTAAAAACGATAAACACTGCTGGTGGTGACAGTGTCGCAATGATTCCCGATATCTTTTATTAAATAATTGGATACAGAAGAAATTCCAGCTGCATGGTGGCGCTTTGATGTGACTGAAGGATGTGGAAGAAGTGCAACGGGACCAGAACTCAGCCCTCCAGCAGAGGCTGGGTGCTGTCAGCTGTGAGTGCTGTGTTCCAGGCAGTTGGGGAGCTGCCCTTGTGCAGCAGCCTTGGTTTGGCTGTGGCTCTGCCCGGTGCTGTGCTGTTACTCCCAGCTGCGGGGCTCACTCGTTCCCAGGCTCAGAAGTGTGTCGGGGAGCTCCGAGCATCAGGGGCTGCCGGAGCAGAGCAACCTGCTGAGCCCGAACCGAGCTGTGCTGGGCTGAAACAGCACACACTGTGTGACTGTGAGAGACTGAATGCAGGGCAGAATCGGTGCAGATGTAAGGATGAGCTCCGGCGGGGGCACAAAGGATCTCTGTTCCTGTGCAGTGCTCTGCCTTCTTGCTTGGCCTGAGCTGTCCAAGGTAAACAGCACGAGCTGCTGCTGATAGCCGTGCTGCACAGCCCAGCCCTCACTCAGCAGGGCAGCCTTTCTGCTGGGAGCCCACTCGGGTTTTTCTTGTGTTGTTTTTCTAACAAGACAATGGCTTTTTTCGTGCTTCCATCACTGAGGTGCGTTGCAGCCGCGTGCTTCTGCTCCCAGAGCGCATCCACTCCTGCACACAGCCACCTCCTGTGCTGCAGCCATCCAGCATCCCCAGCACACGAACTGGAACTGTGCTCCTGATACCTGTCAGCGTGTTGTGTGCAGCCCAGTGGATGAACACGTGGAACTGCTTGCTGCAGTTGCAGAGTTTTCTTCGGCAGCAGGGAATATTTGCAGTGATTTGCATTTCTAGAAATTACTCATTTTGTCAGAGCAGAGTTGGGAGCCGTCAGCCCTTCCTCTCTCCTTTGGGTCTTTCCCTCGGGGTGGGTTGCAGAGCTGCTGGCACAGAGCTGAGCTGTGCTCCGAGCTCAGATCCTGGCAGCTCTCAGGTGTGGGCACCCATTTCTTTTTTGGCCTCTTGGTTACAGATTGCCCTGTGGGGTGGTGATGATTTGAGTTACAGCTCCAAACGCCAGAGCTCCAAACCTGCTTTGGACAACTGTCAGTCAGCGTAAGGAGCTGATTCTTGATTAATCTGAATCATGTGCTGGCATTAATTGGGGAGATTACCCGGCACTTCTGGCCGCTCTGTGGTAGCAGAAACGAGATGCTAATTGTGCACAAAGTGGACATCTTCTCCTGCGTGGCCAACGGGGATTTAAACAAGATGGCTTAAGGGCGTAATATTTGTTTTGGTTTCCTCTTCTTTCTCTCTAATTGCTGAGGAGTGTTTTCTTGGGCTGAATTTTGTCAGTTTCCATGAAAGCATCGATCAGCCCCTAATGGTGCACTCCATCAATACTCTGCCTGGTGTGCTGCTATCTCAGTACTTGGGGGCACTTCCCAGCCGCCGAGATGCTGCAGCTGAAGGAAACAAGCTTTGCCTTCTTTAAAACAGCATTTCTGGTTGTGATGGCTGGCGTTTCTCCCCAGGTGGCTGTGCACGTGCTGGTGGAGCCGTTCCTTTCGAGTTGGGCTGTGTGGCTGCTGGCAGGGCTGAGGAAGCAGGTAGATTTTGGTAGCGAACGTCAGCTTGCAGCCGTGTGCATTTTGTGGCAGCAAGGAGTTGTGGCCTCCGTGCTGCTTCCCTTTGTTTCCCCGTTGGCCCAAACTACGTGCGTTCCCATGCAAACTTGCAGTCCCAAAGGCCTTCGTGTAAACTCGAGGTGGCAGCCAAGCTGTGAGTATTTATTAACTCATTAGCTAAGATTTGCGTATCTGATAGCTTGTGGGAGTTAAAGTTTAAAATGTTGCTTCGATTCGCTTTAAATGATTTGCATAGGATGATTAGTGCCATGTAAGTGATAGCTGGGGATAAGATTTCTGTGCAGCTCTCCTTTGGTGCTCGTTGGGCCACGTGAGCTCTGCAGAGCACCGGAGCTGCTGTGATCTCATGGCTGCTTCATAACGCTGTAATGGAGCGTTGATAGTAGTCCTGTTTTGCACGTGGTTTCCTCACATCTGCACATTCCCCTTCTGCCACAGCAGCCCTTTGCTATCACGTAACGGCAGCCACCCACAAAAACTGGGCCTTAAATCCCAAAGGAGAGGAGAAGGAAGCGGCACGTTCTGACACCACATGTTGGTGCTGCTGATCCCGGTGCTGCTGATCCCGGTGCTGCATTCCAGGTGCCTCTCCTCAACGTGTGCTCTGCTCCCCCACCGTTAGCTCTGCTGCTTGTTTCTTTTTGAAAACTGGAAAAATCTCGGAGAGCTCTGCTGGGCTGCTCCGTTTTTTTCGCACGGTGCAGCTCTGGTGGATTTACTTTGACACTCAACTGTTTTCATGTTGGAATGATTTTGCTTCAACAGCCAGAGGTTCAAAGGGAAGCAATTAGAGTTGGTTTCCCCGGTGCGTGTCTTTGCAGGGAGGTGATGCTGCTCCAGCTCTGGTTGCCTGTCTGCAGATTGTGCTGTGCTGCTCTTGGGACGCATCGTGGCCGAGCCGCATCCCATAGGTGAAGCGGTGCAGAGCCTTCCTGCCATCTCTGAGTCCCCTGCAGGCCGGATTAAGGGGAAAAACGGGTGGGAAAGGGGAAGCCCGTGAGTTTTGAACCCGTTGACTTCTCACCTGTTTCCTTTCCTTGCAGGCATGTGTAGGTCATGTTCGTGGCAGCCGTTCAGCAGCCGCTGGTGGCTGGCGTGGTGCTGTGGGCTCTGCCTTGTTCATCTGTGCACCCAGCCATCGTCCTCCTTGCAGTCCTTCACTGCCAGCTCCACGAGGCCCCGCTCCCCTCAACTCCGTGGCATTTTTCCACGAGGGAGAGGAGGGCAGCACTCATTCTGTACACATTTCCACCCCGCTCACATTCTCGTGTCTCACTGGCTTCTCATTGCCGTTCGGTTTTTCACTTCTACAGCAAAATCCTTGCTTTGCTGGGTCATTTTGCATTCAAAGAACACCGACTCTGATGCCAGGTGATTGTAATGCTCTGAGAGTGGTCCTGAGCTTCGTCTCGACAAGCTGCAGTGTGAAGGCTTGCTGTTGCACACATGGGAGCAGCACAAGGGATTGGTGCAGGTAACGGCAGTGTCATCTGTGCACCTGCTGAGGCCATGGTGGCACAGCTCTGTGCTGGGAGCTGGCTGTGCTCCTGGGAGCTGCTCCCCTTCCGAGTGGCAGCACTCCCTGCTGGTCCAGCACTTACACATCGTGTAGGGTTACGTAACTGAATTGTCAGTCTTTTGCTAAAAATAAAAAACGGAGCAGAAAAGCTATTTTTATCTCGCTTAATGAGGGCATCTCCGCTTTTATTTCGTCTTCCTGAGGTATTTCAGTAGAAGGGGGGGGTATGGCTTAGGGGTGGTTTTGTTGTAGTGGACGTTCCTTCTCTGGGGTTGTGCCCGTCAAGCAGCGGGTGCCTGCAGTGCTCTGCTCTGAGCAGTACTTTCTTTAAAGCACACTGCTAGGAAGTAACAACCGCCGGGACAGCAGTCGGACCTTTAGTGTAGTGCTGGGCCTAGATGTACCGTAGAAGCCAGGAATTTTCTATCAGATAATCAATGAGCTTCACGTGGAAGTCCTCCCCAAAGCGCTGTACGCAGCCATGGGCGACACGCACGCCTTTCTCCTGCTGAAAGCCTTTCAGAACAGAAGGGCGGTGCTTTCGGGACTGCCATGGGATCTGGTTTTGTTTTTAAAAGCAGTGCAAATCAGGTTTGGTTCATATTGTAGCTCAGCTTGGCTCCCTGCCCGGTGATAGAGCAGAACTCTGAGGAACAGCCACTATTTTAAGGCGTGAGTTGTGCTGTATCCTGTTTTTCCTTGCGACTCGGTTGTGACTGCGAAGTCTCAAACAGTAAACCTTTGTTCCCCAGCAATAGCAAAGTGTTTCTTAAACACGCAGTGACAGCCCGCGTGCTAAATTTAATTGTTATCATTACTCAGATTCTGCAGGGTTTGCTGGTGGGGGTGCTTTGCCCGCAGCCCCCAGGACACCCAGTGCTCTATACTGACTCATTTAATGGAGACAGCTACATGCAGCTGATGTGTAAGAAAGTTCTGCTGGTGTAAAACACAGAAATCACAAATGAAAACAGAAGTTCGGTGCTAAATGCTGCCTTCCTCCCTCCCCCCCAGCTATTCTTTCTTCCTGCAGCGGTGAAGCATTCGGTTTTGGTCTCTTTGGGTTTGCAGGAAAAAGGGTTTTTGGCCTGGAGCGTAATGTGGATTTGTGGTGGTTTATAAATAGTAATTGTATACGAGGAGGTGAGATCTTTTCGCTTTCACACGAACTCTAGAAGACACCTGGGGATGGGGGTCTGGGGATGGGTGTAATTTTTATAGCCCCGTTTCCTCCAAATTGTAGAGCTGAGGCAATCTGGGGAGTTGGTTTCAGCCCGTGAAGGAGAATCTAATGGTGCCTTGGAATTTGTAGATGACTCATAACAGGACAAAACAATCCAGTTAAGTGATTTGAGGTCTTAAATAATCTCTTCAACAGGAAGGTGAAGAAAACATCATGAACTCATGAGTAATAATTGGCTCTCTTGGAGTGCTAAAAGTGCAGCGATTGCTCGTTGGCAGGGACTCAAGCGATCCCTGCTTAAGCTTTGCTGATCAGTATATATTTCATCTCTTATGAATGAAATTTATTTAACTGGATTATAATGCTTTTAGCAATGCGGCCTTAGGGTTACCGGTTGGGAGAAGTTTGTTTCAGGTTGGTGTGCAGCGGTGATGCTCTGCGCCGTGGGGCTGCGTGGGCTCTGCTCTGTGCAGCACTGCCTTCTCCCCACTCTGTGCCCGAGTCGGGCTCGAGGCAGAGCCCCCAGCAGCACCACGCTGTGCCCGATGCACCGCAGCCCTACCTGCAGTTCTTTGCTCCGTGGATGCAACAGCAGCAGAAGTGAAATGACATCAGGTCGTCCCCAAACGGCTCACGTTGTCACAGACAGCAGGGGTAAGAGCTTCCCATCTCCTTTCTCCTTTCCAAAGCACAGAACCATTCAGGGTGCAGAGGTTTATCTGCAGACAGGAGGGACCCGTGCTGGTGCTCCTGTGGAAGAGACCTCGTGCTTGCTGTAAGCAGCTGGAATTGCAGCCTTGTGTACCAGGAAATCTTTCAGCTTAATCAGGTACTTAACATCAGAAGTTAGCCAGCTTGCTGACCCCTATCCTCTAACTGGATGGTTTCATTCATGCAGAAATCCGCTTCTGCTTTGCGGTTTGATTTATGGGGAGCACATCTGGGGGCTCTGAGATGGAGGGGCAGAGTTCGGCCTCCCCTCCCGTGCTGTGAATCCCTTTGGTTCTGGTGCTCGAATGTCACATCCCGTTGTTAATTGTTAAAGCCTCTGCGAAAGGAAAGCCGTCAGCCCTTGGATGTGTTGGTGAAGCACAGCCATGCGAAAGGCAGCGCGGGGCCGAGGCTGCGGGCTTTGTTGTGGAGCACTGCAGTGTGGCTGAAATGCAGCTCTTGTGCTCCTGTGGCTGCTGAATTCCAGTGCATTGCAACAGATGGCAGCTCTAAAAAAAAAAAAACAAAGAAGAAACAACAAATATCTTTTGCTTGAATTTGTGTTATTGGCTACTTTGGGGCTGGCCTGCAGGGCTGTTTGTGTTGTTCGTGTCCCAAAACGTCAGCGTGATCATGGAACAAATACTTGCAAGTGACTTAAGTGACAGTTAGAGTGATGGAGGAGTAAACAATGATGTAGCAGTTCTAGAAGCCTGGGTTCAGATCCGGTTCATAGCCTACGTCTGGATTTTCTCGTGGTGATTTTCACTTAGTTTGTAGTAGACGTTTGGCTTCCTGTTTTGGCTTGGTAGTCCTCTTCTCTGCAGTGTCTGCTGCACCAGGACGGTAACAGCACCGCGAGGCCAAAGGAGATTGGCAGCAGCAACAAGGGAAACTTTCTCTCCGCTTGTCTGCACTTGTCTGTTCCCGGCCAGTGTTAAAATCTTTGCTTTCATGACAAGAAAAACATACTAAAACTCAAAAAACCCGTTGCAAAATGTTGTGTTATAATGATGGAATATTTTAAGTCCCCAGTGGCCCCGGCGGAGCAGCTGCTATCACTGCGGATTATACCTTTCCTCTGCACTTCAGACTTCATTTCCTTTACCAGTCTTCCTGGGAGGAACAGCTGTGCATTTGGATCCTCTGCTGCTGTTGGATCGGTACTTGAAGCTGCAGGAAATAAGTTGCTTTCAAAAGCTGGCTCGCTGCAGCTTCTTCCTGATTGTGACAGCCCAGAGGAGAAAGAATTGCGAGGGATTCTCTTTTTCCTTAACAAACTCATCTGTGAATCCTGTCTCCGTCAGCCAGGAGGAGCGGTGAGGAAGCTGGCCGTGCTTTTTCCATCTGTGTGTGCAGGTTTGCTTTTCGTGGCTGCCACCAATGGTTGATTATTCAGGAGTGACAGAACAAAGTCCCTTGCTTAGGTGTGTTCTGATTTTGGGACTGCAATTCATGAGACATGGCCAGGAGTTTTCCCTTCCTCGGCATCGCAGGCTCCTCTCCTGTGGATCACTGAATGCTTCCTTATTTGATTAGATACATTCTAGACGACTTTCTTGAAGGGGCTGCTTTAATAAATGAGCTGTTATCCCCACGGAGGCTGTGGATGCCCCATCCCTGCAGGCTGGATGTGGCTCTGGGCTGCTGGTTGGCGACCCTGCACACAGCAGGGGGCTGGAAGTGGATGAGCACCGTGAGCCTTTGCAGCCCAGGCCGTTCTGTGATTCTATGATCCCAGTGTACGTTAATTTTAGAAATTGAGCAGCACATGCTTCAGGAATTCAGTTCGTAGCACAAACTTCAGAAAATTAGCAGACAATGGTGAACGCGAGGGAGGAGCTGAGCCCTGCTGGTGGCTGCAGCGCTCAGTGAACTGCTGGGCAGCTCCAGCAGCTCAGACACAAACACAAAGAACTTTGTAATGTAGTAGCTGGATGGCTAATTGGGTGATTTCTAATGGCTCCATTCCCACCAAGTCCAAATGCAGTAACTGCGAGTCATTAAATAGACGTTAACTGATCTTTCTTTTTAAGACTGTTTGCTTTTCTTATCAACACGAGGATTGTGAATGGGAAGAAATCTCCCTTTGAAGAAAATACTTCCACTGGGATTCCACCGCCGTGCTGACTTGTCTGGAGGGTTTGTTTAACTTAACGTTGAATTTCACGCTGCAGAAAGAAGCCAGATTGGGAGTTCTGGAGTCTCTCCCTTCTGCTGTCTCGCAGGGCAGGAGGAAGTTTCTCTCCGTGCCCTGATCTCCTTCCTGCAGCCATGGGAGCAGTGGGCCAACAGGCCGTGTGCAGATGGGAGCAGCACAGTTTACCCTTAAGATGGTCGTTAAAACTTCGAGTTGATCCTTCAAACGCAGCTTAATTCCCAATTAAGACACGGCAACGCGTTTCTAAGTTGCACCTGCACTTGTTTTGCTGCTTATTGGCCTTGGCAGATACAGAGAACACCTTTAAAGTGGAAAGCTGAAATTGGTAAGAAAGTTTCGAATGGAAACTGCAAAGCAGCAGCAGAGCAGTTATCGTGAGATCTGACTTCCTGTACTCAGCAGATAGCGTTATTTTTTTGGTTGAAAGGACACCCCACCCTTTTATTGCCCTTATGGGAATCAAATCTGTGTATAAAAAAGGGCATTTTGCAGGACGTGCTGCTGGCAGGGTTTGGTTCTCTGCGTTTTAGGGTCAGATCTGCGCTTGGTGACAGCTGAGTGCTGCACACAGCTTTGCCACGTGCCCCACATTTTATTGATATTTTTCAAGGGGAAGGGATTTAGGGAAGCTGATGTGCTGCATTTTAATAAATGCTCCCTTTGGTTCCCATCTGCATATTTTGGGACGCTCAGAAAGGCGGTAGGAAAACTGGATGTGCTTTTGGGGTTGTGTTTCTCTCCTTTTCCTTCTCCCTGTATAACTGAAGGCTCTGTGCGCACACAGCTGCAGGCACAGCAAACTGCAGCCCGACCTCATTGGAAGCACTGAGGTGTTTCGTATCAGTGCATTCCCATAACAGCCAATGTCTGGAAGAACATTGCTGAACATTGCTTGCAGGTTCCTGCTTGCTGCATGGAAAGCAAGCTGTCCCTTCCCTCTTGGCTTCCAGGATGCTGCCATGCAGGTGGGAACCCCAGCTGCAGGAATTACGTGTTGGCTGTAATAGAAATACAGATCTATGGAACCAGCGTGATTTTATTTAGGGAATGCTTACGGCTCTGCTAAAAAACTGCACGCACGGAAATGTTTTAGTGCCAGAACAGCTCCAAATTGGTTTCTGGCTTAAAAACTTTTGAAGTAGAGGAAGAGAAGTGCTGGCAGAGGGAAATGAGAGCTCTGGTCAGGGTCTGTCCTATGGGAGGCGTTCCTTCGGAGCGGCCACGCTGAGCAGAAATGAAGTGCTGTGACAAATAATGGCTTTTTCCTTTGCCCTCCAGCTGCCCCAGGCCAGATGCTGTTCTGCTGCCCGGCAGCTCTTACCTTGGGCACAGAGCACAGGGATGGCAGTGCTGCAGTGCAGGCGGGGGATGAATGCAGGTGGTGAGCACTGAAGAGGCAGCAGACCGAGGAGAGGAGCAAACACAGAGCCTGCAGTATTACAGGATAGCAGTAAAGCTTTGGCACAGAGCTCCAGAAGTATTTGTTGAAGGCAGAACTGGTGAGGTGAATGGCACAAAAAGCTGCATAGCCAGGTCGTTTTTGAGGTCTGCTGTAATTCTTCATCTCCTGTGTTTCCTCACTTCCATGTTTAAGTGCAGTGGGAAGATGAATGGTGGTGACCTCCCTGTTACGTTGTGCTGGGTACCTACTGGGGACATGAAGCAACTCCCCCAGCCCAGCATCCCTTACAGGAGGTTCCTTAGGAGAGACCAGCACCTGTTGAAGCACTTACTTCAAATTTGGCACCAATCCCAAGCAAGCCTTTTTGTAGCAGCACAAACACATGTACAGAGCAGGCAAAAAGCACAGCTCGTTCCAGTGCTGTGCATCGCAGCTCTGCGCCGGAGGCTGGAACAGCACGGTGCTCCTCTGCTGTCCTGTGTGCCTGTGTTGTAGTGGTGTGTGCAAGGATGGCAGTGCAAGGTGTGGGGGTCTGGGTGGTGCTTTGTGGCTGGGATCTCTGAGCTGCCTGATTCAGGTGCTCTGTTTGGACCCAGAAGTGCTGCACACCATCAGCACGGTGTTCCTTTTGCTCCTCTCTGAGCCGTACCGTCGCCATCAGCTCTGCTCAGCCCCGCTCCCTGCTGAGCACAGGGCTCTGCTTTGACCTCACTGCCAACACGAGCAGCGTGGCTCTGCCTCACCTTGCTGGAAACATCTCTGCTCCACCTCAGAGGCAATATGGTGAAGCTGCAGTGCCGTTTCCTTTGCTTTAAGAAAGGGTGAAGAAACGAAGCACGCACATAAACATCCAGTTTGGGTGATGCCCTTTGTTTTCTAGTACTTTTCCAAACTTTGCTCTTCGAAATTCTGGCATTGCAAGGCAGAGGCTTTAAGATCTCTTTGGGTGGAACTAAACCAGATTTGTTGATGTACACACTACGGTGCCTTGGCAACCACACTGCACCTAGTCCAAGAGCTGAACGTTCCGTCTTTAAACAATTCTTTGCTACCCATCAAGGAACGTTCTTGCATCTCAGAGCGCAGAAGCAGCCAGTTGACATCTAGTGAGGAACAGCACAGCTGATAAAATCCGTGCTGCTCGGGGCTGGGAGGAGAGGCACCCGATGTAAGCACAGCTCTGAGCTGCAGCTCCTTGCCTTGGAAGGTGCATCCTGGGGATGGGAGTTCAGATGGCTGCAAACTGAGCTGCACTGGTGTAAAATAGGGCTTCGGTGGCTTTATTTTACTTTCTCTTTTTGTCTTGAAAACCTGTGTCACTGCCCTGTCCTGGTGCAGACAACAAGAACACTTACCTGATGGTGGGAAGCAAGCATCTCCATTACCTAGATTGCTGCCAAGTGTGTTTGGTTAAACCAGACACTGATCTGACTTCCTCGCATGGCTGTGCGTGTGCCCAGCTGGTTGGGTTTGGTGTCAGAGGCATGGCTGGACTGATATGGGTTCTTTACTCCTGCTTTGCAGTGCAGCAGGTGACAGAAGGGCCGTGTGCTTCTGTGGGGCTGTCCCTTGTTGGAAATGGGATGTGACTGCTGACAGCAGGCCCTGTGTGCTGTCACACAGGCTGTGTGTGGCAGAGGAGTGGTGTCCATACTCAGTGATCAGTGATGTGGGGAAGAACTGAACTAATTAAAACGGCTGGAAAACAGCTGCATTACCCTTACACTTTCCTCCTTTTCTTTTAGTTACAGCTGCAGAAAACCCAATATTTGCAACTGGGACAGAGTCGTGGCCAGTACTATGGTGGGTCCCTGCCAAATGTGAATCAGATTGGAAACAGTGCCATGGATCTGCCCTTCCAGGTGAGTTTGATTGGGGTGCTTCTATTCTGTGTCGTGTGCTTTGTCAATAGCTGCTGGTTCAGCGCACAGCACCATGGCCCCAACGTGCAGCTCTGCTGTAAAAATTGCTGCTGGTTTTTCTTCTTTTTTTTTTTGGATGGAGCATAGTTGTGTATGGGGTGAGTGGATAGATCTGGTGATGTTTGTTCTGCTGTCCTTGGTTGTGTTTGTGTCAAAACCAGGGGGAGACAATGCAGCTTCATCAGCAGTCAGCGGTGACTTCAGTTTTTGTGTAGTACCAAATTCACAATGAGATCTTCTGCAGAGGTGCTGCAGACTTGAAACAGAAGTAGAAGGGGACAATGTGGGTGATGTGGCAAGTGTTGATAGAAGGAAGTGCTGAGGAATGCAGCCCAGGGCAGCGAGCTTGTAGCATGGGAAACGTGTGGGATTTTAGGGGAGGAAGAGGGAGAATGGGGCAAAACAGATTTCAGAACTGGGCTGGCAGTAAAGTAAGCAGAGGGGTATAGCAGCTGCTGCTGTGACACTGGGAGCAGGAGGTTAGACATTGGTAGACATTGTTGGGGTTAGACGTTGGTACTTCTGGGACTCCTGATTTCTGTGTTTGGTTGGCTTAGGGTGCTCAAGGTAATTAAGACTTAAAGCACCTCTTGGAAGGATGTGGTGAGAAATAAATGTTGTAGGTTGTGGTTTTCTGATGAAGGCTGGCTTAATGAGAAGTCATTGATGGCGACTGCTGACAGTGCTTTTCTGAAGTCCATGCGGGCAGCTGAACTCAGGGATGTTCTCAAGAACTTAAATCTCATATGAGAGGAGAGGCAAGCAGCCACTTCCATGTAGTGGCCTGCAGGGAGTGCAGCTCCTAACGTGGCAAACCGCTGCAGTCCGTGGTGTTGCTGCACAGGCATCTGGCCTTATAGCCCACAGGTTTAGTCAGTGTTGTGGTGCTGAGGGCTCAGGGTTGCAGTTTCCTTTCAGCAGCAGTATTTCAGCGTTGTTGTCCTTGCTGGCTGTTACAGGACAGCTGTTACGTAGGATCATTCCATTCTGAAGCTAGCAGAGTTCTCTTCAAACATTTGTGAGTGATGAGAGAGGATGATGCAGAAACAGACTTAAATCCCAGGTTTTTAATACGATTTTTGCATAAATAAGTAGAATAAAATCCCAAGTTGGTACCGTTATGGCGAGCAGCAGCGCCGTGTTGTTGTATCACCGCTGAGTGCTTTCCAGATTTTTCAGTTTTAAGCTGAGCTGCAATGAAATTTGCAGAGATCCTTGTGCAGTGTGTGGGGCAGGGGCAGCTGCTTGCCCAGCACAGCGCAGCAGTGTCTGAGCATCTTGGTTCTTTGCATTGCAGCACAACGGAGCTCTGGCAGAAACCTTTGGAGCAGTTCCCGTCTCTTTGGTAAACAAGTATTTAGGTTTGTGCAAATACGTATTTAGGACTGGTGTTCTGTTTGCCCAGGTAGATACGTATTTTAGCACACGTTACACTTTTCCTGGTATGCACAGCATTTATTTGATTCACCGTCCCAGCTGGGGAGGAGTTATGGTCTGTCACATAAATACGGGTGTTGCCATGCATCCCGGTTTGGAACATGCATAAGAATTCCTGTTGCAGCCTCTCTGGACTCGCTGTGGTCTGTCATGCGATTCCTTATGATTTATGGGGGATTGATTTGACGCAGACGGTGGTTCCTTGGCACTGTCTTGGCCTGATTGAAGCAATCTCTGAGCATGTGCACTTAGCCTGCATGTTAAACTCCATTGGGAAGGGCAGAATGATTCCCCACGTGCTGCTTGTCGCCCAGGGGCGGGTGGTGGGGACTGCTCCTCGCTTCCCCCCCTTCCCCCTCACTGCTTTTGATTTCTTCAGTCGAAGCCTCAATAAATCTTAAAGGGACACTGTTGCTGGAGAGCTCTGAGCTTTTTCCTTCCTGTCTGTATTTGGGCTTTTTCCTCGTGTTTTGCAGACTTTTGGTTCTGATCTCAAACCGTGGAGTACATTGGAGGGAAGAGAAGCAGTTCCAGGTGTACCTTTCCCAAGGATCTATTTTTTTTGTCATCTTTTCCATTTTTCTCAAGCAAGTTAGGGATTTACTTGGGACTTTTGTGCCTGCAAAGCCAGAGAGCAGCATTGCCCCAGAGTTCTTTGCCAGGCGTGGCAGGGCACACTCCTCGCTTCCTCGTGCCATAGTTACACTGAGATGAGATTTTTGTTGTGCTTTTATATGTGAGTGGTGTCATAAACCTTGAGGAAAAGCTGCCTTGCATGCGGCTTGGTGTGCCAATGCACGCTGGCTTCCTCTGGAGGTGCAGGTGAGTCTGGCAGTGCAGTCCATGTGCTGCAGGCCGATTTCTCTTTTGGTTCACTTTGCATTTGAGACCACTGGCGTGGGAAGTGCTTCTCCTGTTGGCCTCGTGCTGGCCTGCAGGCCTCACAGCCTTCGGGGGTCAGTTCTGCATGGTGCCAGTTAGACAGAACTGGAGCATTGCTTAGCATTGCTTTTAGCAGAGATTAAAGCAGTGACTTGAAATTGAGATGCTCTGCCTTGAGATTTCTGAGTATTGGTGCAAGGAAGTCGTCCTCGTTAAGGAACTGCAGCAGAACACTGTGATCTGCAGTCAGGAGTGCCTTACAAGGCTCTGCTGATGCTGACTTACTGACTGAGGGGATGTCCTGCTGCACACAGTGTTGGCCCTTGGACGGGAGGTTACAGCACAGACGCTGCATCCATGGACACTGATACAGGCTGGGTATGTCCAGAGGGGAGCAAAGTGGTGGTTGTTTGAAAAGAAAAGAGTTAAAAAATAGTAAGGGAGTGCTTTAAGGAGTCCTTGCAAACAAAACGATTGAAAATAAACACAAAACAAATTTCTTTTTAGACGTGATCATCTCAGCAACCTCAGCTGGACGCTTTGAAGTGAAGTAAGATGAGCGTGGAAGGCAGATGGCTGCATGGCTCAGCAGGCAGGGCAGCGAGTTTGTGCAGTACCTGAATGGAGGAGGAAATGTTGGATGGTGTTGGACTCAGCAAAGCTGTTGGCATTGGCAGAGAAGGGAGGGCTGTGCAGCCCCAGAGGTCCATCTATTGCTGGTGACATGGGAGTGGAGGTCGGTGGTCGGTGCTGCCTTGCCCCCTCCCTGCACACACACACCACAAAGGGCTTTTGAAATGAGAGCTCTCAGCTCAGCATGGGAATTCATCTTCCCTGCCCTCCCTGGGGCATCTCAGACCTGGGATGGGTTGCTGACAAGCAGGCGCTCTGTGGGACGGAGGCGCTGATAAGATTGAGAGGGAATCCATCCAGCTCTGTTCACTGTGCAACCCGAACGAAATAAAAGCCTCTCCTGAGATGCCGAGTGCAGGAACTTTTTCCAGAGGAAGGAAACTGCTTTTATTTTTTATTTTTTGTTAGTGTTTTTTTCCTTAATGTTGTCAGTGTCCCCTTAAAATCATTGTGCCGAAAGGAGAGGTGAGAGGAAGTCTTGAGAGTGTTAGGATCTCCACGCATCCTCGTCCTGCATCTTCTCCTGCCCATGTTCTTCCAGCTCTGGATGTCAGCATGTTCCTTCTGGATGCATGCTGCATGCTGCACCCAGGAATGTACGCAGCAGTGGGCAGCTGCTGTCGCTGCCACTTCGGCTGTTGTAGAGATGCAAAGGTTGGAGAGCAGCGGTGCTGGATGCGAGGGCAGAGCCCACACAGTCTGCCTCTGCTCACCTCTGATCTCTGGGAGATGGCCCTGGTAATTGCTTCCCATGGCTATAAGTGAAAGTGGAGAAAAAATGTAGGTGCTTACATTTATCCATATCTTTCCTGGGTTTTATTGCTTAAGATAATAGAACCTTTAGTACGACATAAGTAAACTGGGGGCGGATGGCTCGTGTGTGTATTTTTCTGCTTATGACCTCGCTCATCTCTCTCAGACTCCTTTTCAGTCATCCGGGCTGGACACGAGCAGAACAACTCGGCACCACGGTTTGGTGGATCGAGTTTATCGGGACCGGAACCGGCTGGGATCGCCGCACCGCCGCCCGCTCTCTGTGGACAAACACGGCAGGCAAATATCCTTTGCTTTGTCAGCCAGGCAGGGAGAGCCTCCCTTCCCACCAGGATCACCAGTTGGAGTTTGTGTAGTTCTCTTCTTCCCCCTCTCCTCACCTGTCAGCAGAGTTGCTTCCCGTCCCCGTGCAGTTACTGCCACCTGCTTTTCTGAGCTGTGATCTGCTCTGCAAATACCTCCTGTTCTGAGAGTGCACTTCGCCCGTTCCTCAGCTCTGAGTGTGGGGAACAGGGCACACGGAGCTGAAAGGGACTGAGCTCCTTTGGTGGGAAAGACAAAGCAGTTCTTGTGAAGCCGAGTTTCCCTTCAGAACTGAGCAGATCCAAACCAGAATAATGCTCTGCAGCTCAGTGTGCCTTTTATTGCGAGTTGATTCATCCGTTTAACATCTGCTCGGTGCTGCTTCTTATTGCTGGTCGTGAAGATGAATTAGGTTTTTATTGCTGACTGGCTTCAGATGTGCTGTGGTCACACTGGTTTGATGGGGCCGGGGGGGGTAAGCAGGACGGGGAGGGCTGCTGCCTTCTCATTATGTGCTCAGAAGGGGAAAAGGGCCACGATTGTCCCGTTGTTAAATGTTCCAAGCAAGATAATATTTCTGTTTCCAATGTTCTTGAAGTCCACATGTCTCCCATAGGGGCCTGCTTTGCACGTCTCATGTGAGCTTAGTGCTTTGACAGGATAATTTGAATGACTCCTTAGGAGTGGATTTCATACAGAGGTGTTCTTGCCCTTAACTGCCTCATCACGTGGACAGCTGTCCGTACGGCACTGTGTATCTGTCACCTCCATCAGACACCAGCTGGAGAAGGTTGGTAGCACAGCAGAGTGCAGGGCTGTGGGGTTTGGAGAGCTGTGATGTACAGCACAGCCTCACTGCTCTCCACTGCAGCTGGTCGTGTGAGCTGCTGTGGAACCTGATTTCTTTTTTTCTATTGTGTTACTCACTTCAATGACCAGCCTTAAAGATTGAGGTGTCAGCTGTTGTGGTCTTTTTAAAGGTGTTAAAGGAAGGCTTTCCTTTAAAGATTGGCATAACCAGAGGATGTGTAGGAAGCTTTCAGCTTGAGCCGAGTTATTTGATCGTGCTCCACCTCAACAAAGCTTATCAAATTATTTTATAGCTGTGGCAAACAGCTTTTCCTGTATCCCTCTCAATCCCATTATTGAAACAATTACTTTTCGACCTTGCACTAATTTATTATGTAAATTGATTGTTTCACAAAGAAGTGATGTCTGGTATTTACCAGAAATAGCTTTTGTTTTTTAACGCAGAGCAAATGCAGATTTCTCTGAGATGGGGCATTTTTCACTTTGAGGAACTGATGATCAATTTTTCCTTTTTTTGTGTCTTCCCCTCAGGACAAATTCAGATTCTGCCTTGCACCAGAGCACGATGACTCCAGCTCAACAGGAATCTTTTTCAGGAGGATCGCAGGACATGCAGCAGAAAAGAGGTCAATAGGATATGGGTCCTAATTTGTCAGTTTTACATTGATGACTTAAGAGGAGTTTCTCACAGTTAATTTCATTAGATACTAGCTATGAGAAATTACATTTTGGAAATTGATCATGCAGTGAAATATTAAAGGCTGCTGAACGTTTTTCTGGCGAAGTAATCTGATGTGAAGAGCTGCAAATCCATCATAAAAGCCTTGAGAGTTTGGGTGTAATTCTTCACGTGCAGTCGCTCAGCAGGCTGCTGTGACAGCTTCAGTCCTGTAGTGTGTGCACACTGACTGTCAGAAGTGGCACCAGATCACCTGGGCCTTTTGTCCTGGAGTCCTCCATTCCTTGGGGTGGCATTCAGAGTGTTTCACTTCTGCATAAGCATGGTGCCATGGGGTGCAATGAAGGTACTCTATCACAGAGTGGCAGAGTGCCACAAAGTGGCAAGGTTTTGAGTCTTTGTGGGGTTGAGGTCGCCTGTGGGTGTGCTCTGAGAGGCACTGCTCACAAACGCTACTCTGATAGTATCTCTGCAATCAAGGAGCAGCACAGCCCTCAGGCACTCACCATTCTGGTGCCCTCTGCTGGCCCTTGCTTCTGCTGTCAGTGCATGAAATACATTCATTGCTCCTAAATCAGTGGAGAGAAATATATTCCTTAAACAACAGAGATGGGTGAGTGCACAAAGCTTGGATGTGTGTGCACTGTACTGCAGCTCTTCCAAAGAATACTTCTGGAGCCATAAGATGTGGAATGGAAATCATCTTGGATGGTATTGCATAAATTTGGGTTTAAACATGGAATTCTCCTCGTCATCAGTTTGAAGGGTTACACCTCTCTTAGTGGTCTTTCTTTTGCTGTGTTTTGCCACCTTGCTATTAGCACAATGAAATTGCTGTTTGCTTTGAACAGATGTGCTTGGAATGTGGGGATGGAACAGCTTCATAGTGCTTCTCTATCCCAGGGGATGTGGTTTGGCTTTTGCCCTTCAGGGGTTGTCCTCTTGGCCACCCACTGGATGTGAGAGATGTGTATCACTTGTGTAAGATGCAAGAGGGAGGGAAGGACCAGCTCTCAGGATACCTTTTTCCATTTACTTGCAAGGGGACAAACTTGGAGGCAAACACTTTTTAAAGCACTGCTGAGTATTTCTCTGTGTTGCTGTGACTTCTTATAATGGTGAGCAGTGCTCTGCTTCGTGGTGAGTGAAAATAGCTCACTGGAGTGCTCTTTGGAGCAGTGACACTTCCGACCTGCAGACTGATTTCTGAGAAGCTGCCCTTTGTTTCCACGTTTTAGTTTTGCTGCTGACTGTCCCTGGAATGGAGGAAGCCACCTCTGAGGCAGACAAAGCCCTCTCTAAGCAAGGATGGGACACTAAAAAGGTAGGAATCTCCTATTTCAAAGTACAGAGGTTTCATTTCCTAGACATATTTAGGTAAACTAATGCTCTAAATATTACCAATCAAAGCAAACTGCTTGCAGAAATTAGAATTACATTCTATGTTTAGCAGCAGATCACAATACATTAGATCAGAAAGGTTCTTTGTATGCATTTTGATTATATTAGGAGAAACTCTTATTGAAATCTGAGCCTTGCTGGGCCGGTAAAGCAAAAAAGATGTCAGGTCTTTTCTGAGACCTTCACAGAACTCGTGTCCAGGAGAACAGCTCTACTTTAGAAATGAATTAAATAAGATTTTCTGAGTAAACTATGTCGTAAGCATTAATTCCTAGCAATATCTTTGCCTATAAAAATGTCTTCCTTCTATTTTAGACTGGGTCATCAAGACCTAAATCATGTGAAGTTCCAGGAATCAAGTAAGTTTTGAGCAATTTGTTTTAGAGAGCACTGAGATCTTTAGGAAAGAATGTTGTACATTGAACGTTTGAGTTTTCTGCAACAGCCTTTGACTGTTTAAGTGTGGAACAGATGTAAAATAAGCCAAAGCTACTGCTGGTGCCCCCTTGGCTGCCGTGTCTCATTTTGTAGTTTCGGTAGACCAGTTAATGTTTCTGTATATGCATCTCCCTTTTTTGCAAATGATTTTGTACAGATCTGCCCAGGCTGAAATTTCGACTGAGCGGTGGCTTTTTTTCTCTCTCCCTTTTTTAGCATCTTTCCATCAGCTGACCAGGACAACACTACAACCCTGATTCCTGCTACGCATAACACGGGCGGCTCCCTGCCGGACCTGACAAACATCCATTTCCCTTCCCCCCTCCCCACGCCGTTAGATCCCGAGGAATCCACCTTCCCTGCCCTGAGCAGCTCCAATAGCACTGGGAACCTTGCTGCCAACCTGACTCACCTGGGCATCAGCACTGCCACTCAAGGTAAGGTCGTGGCTCTGCGGTGTTGTGGCAGATCGTCCCTCACACCTCTGCCTTGTGGCATGGAAGCTGCACTGCTGGCTGGCTCTTCACTGCTGATGGACTGTTACAGGACAAATTACAGCATTCAAAGCACACCCCTCTTGTAATTCATTGTACTTAATCCCAACACCGTTTGCATTATGGAAATACTGAAAGTAGACCTTTGGTTTTTGTTCCTTGAGGATGTTATTTTTTTCTTTGTTTCTTTTGAAGAGAGAACATTTCCTTGCTTCCCCTGAAGCAAATTTTATCTTCTGAGCAATCACAGTAGCACAGAGCCCTCACAGGGTGTGCTGGTTTTTGTGCATTTGATTGCCTGATTCTTGAAAGTACCCCAGCTACTCAGGGTGCACAACAGGGGAGCAGCACCACATCCATCCCAGCACCTCCCAGCAATTCAGCACAGCGAGGCTGAGCAGCGTTTGCTGGGGCTTTGGGGCTTTGGCAGTTCTGATAGTTTGATTTTAAAAAAGTAAATCGTAGTGATGAGCAGATAATTGAGAAAAGAGCTGTTAACTGAAGCAAATGGCCTAAGGAGCTGATTGCTGTTTGTTTCATCATTTCACTGGGTTCTACCTGAGAATAGCTGTGCACAGGGTTGTCTTTTGTTTTGCTAGTGCTGGCTGCAGTCACTTGATCCCTAGAACAGGAAAAAAGTGCTTTGTCCAAAAATAGAAGATGTGTATTTCCTGTGTTAGGCAGGATTTACCTCCCTGCTTAAAAACCTGCTCTTGTGTTGGAGAAAGGAAAGAATTCTAATCAGGTTAATGTGGTGCTATGGCTCAGCTGTTAGGTTTAAGCACGAATTAAGAGCACAGTGCTGTTCAGTGAGTTTTCTGGTCTCCAAACAGCCTGCACAGCACTCCGGAGATGAGCTGTCACTCACACAGAGCTCAGCAAGTGTGCATTAAGAAAGGCAGTGTGCGTGTGGAAGGGACAAACTACTTCTGTGGATTGAGGCCAGATGGGGCTGCTGAGGTTTTTTTTTCTTTTTCTTTTTTTCTTTTTTCTTTTTTCTTTTTTCACTACCCACAACTAGCAAAGTAAATGGGATAAAACCGAAGCGGTCGGTATGTAATTGCTTTGAAAACATTTCCTGATCTATGAAAGATACTGTGGATTAGCAAGGTGCACTCACTGGTGGTTTTTCTGCTTCTCATTGGACCCCGTCCCGTAGTTTAAACAACGACGTACTCAGTGTGGAGCTTTTTAAAACCCATTTTCTCAAACCTTCCTTCCCTCTCCTTATCTTCTAGATCTAGAGCTGAAAACATAAATGCTATTGGGTCTGTAGTAGGAGCTCTGTGTGCTGTGCAGACACGCCTGTGGCAGCCCCAGTAAAAGGTGGGGAGGAGGAATACCTGTCAGGTTATGAGGAACTGCCAACAACTTCGGCTGCACGTTTGTGCATTTGAGTTTGTCGGTTCGCTGACATCTTCCATGAGACAGTGCTGATTTTTGCAAACATCACGCGGGAAGCCAGGCAGCCTTCAGAGTGCTCTCAGTGAGAGCTGGTTTGCCTGCTGGCTCCTTGGCAGCTCGGGCTTCCTGGCTTTCTGGCAGCCTGCCTGGAAGCCTTGAGCAGGTGCCAAGTGCCGAGGAGCTCTCAGGCTTTTGTGAATTCCTCCTTTCTGGCAGCTCTGGAAGAACAGCTTACTAGCTAGATTGTCCTGAAATTGCTTTACAGGGTGCCTCAGTTCTTCTTGGGTGAGGCCAAAAATAGAGAGGTTTCAAAACTTGCAAGTTTTGTCTTGGATTTGAGTAAAACTGCACTACGTGAATTGTGTGCCCATAGTCCCTGTGAGGTCACAGTTCTGTAGAGCGTGAGGGATATTTCCTGCCTTCCTGTGTGCTGGTGTGCCATTAAAAATGGTTACATCCTGTGTAACCAGTTTTCCTTCTGCATTTTCCATTAAATAGGCGTTTGGGTTTCTTTGTATCACAAGTGCCCTCTGATTAGTTTCACTGCATATCCGTTATCTTCTTCCTGAAGCTGGAGCTCCTACAAATGGAGCAGAAGGTGCTGCTCCCGAGTTTCCTGTGAGAACGGCTCCGAGTGTTTCTGGAGAGCACTGAGGCAGAGCAGTGATCTGGAGCTGCTCTGCCCATTGCAATTTCAAGTTGCTGTCTGCCCAGTCCTGGCCAACTGTGACCCGCTGAGGTCTGGGATAAACCATGGGGATTTTTCTCTCTTTCTGATACTCTTTAGCCCAACCTTGCAGGCCGTTGCAGATCAGCCAGCTCTGTGTCGAGGCGCTGTCGATCTGCGCCACGCGTTTTTCACAGCGTAGGGAACCCCTGTCCCTGTATCCCGTTGCCCCGCTGCCCTCTGAGCTGCTTTGTCCCTTCCTGGCAGGGATGACACCGCCGGCTCCATCCCAGCAGCACCGGCAGCCCAACGTCAGCCCACTCTCGCTGAGCGCGGACTCGAGGCGGCCGCAGTCACAGCAGATGTCACCTACACTTTCCCCTCTGTCACCCATCACTCAGGTAGGAGCGCCTGGAGGAGGAGCATCTGAAAACTAGAGGGAGTTCCCTGGCAGCCTGAGTGACCCTGCTTCTTCTTTTTAAGGCCGTGGCGATGGATGCGTTGTCTCTGGAGCAGCAGCTTCCCCCGTACCCGTTTTTTACCCAGACGACTTCCCAGCAACAGCAGCAGCCCCAGGTGGTGAGCACCCTGCCTCAGAACACTCCGTTAATGCAGACCTCTGGTTTACAGCGAGGAACACAGCTGCCCCCGCTCTCCGTCACAGTACCTTCCACCATCCCACAGTCACCTCCGGGCAGCCAGAGCCAGAGCCAGCCGTCCATGGGAATAGACATCAACTCGGTAAGCTGGGGCAGGGCTGGAAATGATGGCACTTTTGTCCCAAAAATGTGATGGTGTGCAGCCTGGTGTCTGAGCTCCGGCTGACGGCCCTTCTAATCGGTGTACCTCAGTCTGAATACACCTGGAGTGGTTTGATTTAATGCACCTTCAGGTGCTTTGTAGACAGCAGTTGGCTTAGAGTGTGTGCTCAGTGGCTGTGGTTTCATAAAATGGTGTTCCCTGCAGCTCTGTTTGGTGAGACCAGCTCGAACTGTGGATATCAGTGCTTGTAGTGCTTCACTGGAACAGCTTGTCTAAGGAGGCTGTGATGCCCCATCCCTGCAGGCATTCAAGGCCAGGCTGGATGTGGCTCTGGGCAGCCTGGTCTGCTGGTTGGCGACCCTGCACACAGCAGGGGGTTGAAACTAGATGAGCACTGTGGGCCTTTGCAATCCAGGCCATCCTATGATTCTGTGATTCTATAGCATGTCCTGCATGGGTCAGCTGTCAGGCTGTTAAATGGGTGCACACCCAAAGCACAAGGGACATATGGGGCTTTGATACAGAAGCTGCTACCTGCACTTCCTAAAAGCTGGGGAGAACTGTGCTGCAGCCACTGTGTCCTGCTCTGCCAGGTCTGGTTGTGTGACCCTCCTGGCAGCCGTTGGATAATAGGAGGAGCTCACTCTGTGATGGTGGAGCACCAGATTGTGGGTTGCTTTGTGGAGGAAATGTCAGGGTTAGAAGGGAAAGGACAACACAGTGGTGGGAAGGATTCCAATGCACTCAGACTGTCCCAGTGTTGTAGTACCTGTGTAGCTACCAGGACAGGTGATTCTGATTTCCATTCTCTGCTTTGTGTGTTGCTTTCCTCATCCTTAACTTCTTTATCACCTTAATTTTTAGGGTGCTGTGCAAAGAGCTGTTCTTGCTGTCTGTATTCCAGTCAGATGCTTCGGAGAGCTGTGATTTGTTCAAAAAAACAAAAAGACTTTGTCAGGAAGACTGGGAACAGTGTCAGTATCACTGATGTGAACCTACAGAATGCAGTGGGAATTGTCAGACAATGTCTGTTGTGTGTCCTGGGTTCAGTGCAGCTTCAAGGAGGATTTCAGTTCTTGTGGTTAGATATATGCTTCCATCTTGGTAACACAGCCAGGCTATTTCAGACAGGGCAGAGTAATGTGAGACGGACTCTGAGCGTGTTGTAAACACGAGTTGAGAATGTGCATGTATGGAGAGTGAAATTGAGAATAAGTTAAGTAAGTTATTCTGAGATTTTGAGGCCGCTTTTCCCCAGATTGTTGTCTGACCAGGCTTCTCAAAACTGAGTTGAACTGAAAACTGAAAAAAAGAAAAGAAAAAAAAAAGAAGTACTTGAATAGTTGGGCTGTCCTGCAGCAGCACCGTGCTGTCAGGGTCTGTGCAGCACTCACACCTTAACTCTCCCTCCTGTGGCATTACTCACAGTAATCTTGTCTTCGTGTAGAGCTGAGAAGTGCTGAAGAGGACGGTTTCTCCCAGCTTCCTCAAGCTGTGTTCACCAAAAGTTGCTAATTTTCCAGCCTTCCATCAAGCCCATGGTCTCTAATTCTGTGTTGTTCTGTAGGCTTCACTCCAGCAGTACCGCAGTAATGCTGGCTCCCCAGCCAACCAGTCTCCCACCTCTCCTGTCTCCAATCAAGGCTTCTCTCCTGGCAGCTCCCCTCAAGTAAGGGACTCTGTGCTTCCACAGGCCTTGCTTCTTGTGTCTGTTTTAGTTGAGTCTCTCCATTACTGACCCATAGTTGTCTCACTGTGAGTGTGTGTGCCTCATGCATTACTGATGTCTCATCTCGTGTGCGGTTTCATTCTGTTCCAGAGTTTTTCTATAGCTGGTGAACTGCCTTTTTGTTGACCTGCTTAATGGGGCACCGCAACACTCAGTTACTACTTTGGGGCAGACAGCAGCTGCAGGAAGATCCTCTCAGTGAGCAGTGTTGTGTAGGAGCTGAAGGTGAGGGTGGGAGGGAGAGGGGGAAGCTTGTGAGTAGATCCATGGGGCTGCTCTGTTCCCAAATCCCACCTGCAGGAGCAGGGCGAGCAAAGAGCATCACAGCAGGGGCAGAAAATCCATTTGCTGTTTCAGGATTTAATGCTTAAGGCTGTAAGGAGGATCCTGTCTAAATAAGTGCTGCCCCTTCCTGGTTCTGAAGCAGAAGCTGCCCTTCTCCTTGCTTTCAGCTGCAGGAGAGACAGTGCTCAGCACAGAGCAGGGTGTCAGGGCTGTCTCCACTTTCCCTAGCCCTTGCTTAATTGCTTCTTAACTTTTTTTCCTGACAGTTCTGTTGCACCTCAAAGGAAGCAAGCAAGTTAACTTTGCTGATTGGCACGAGGAGCAAAGCTGCAGGCAGCCTTACTGTGTGTTCCCAGCTCTGGAGGGCACTTGGGCAGCCCAGGAAATTTTGATTTTGTGATTTTTCTTTCCCCTTTGACTTCTTAGTGGCTCTTGGTTTTGTCCACAGGCTTGTAGCCCTCAGGGGAAGCCTGTTGTCGCTGAGGGAAAAGAAAACAGCTCAGGAACAAAGCAAACAACAACAGTAGTGATTATGGGGGCAGCTCCCAGGTAGGAGGATCTGTAGAGCAGTAGAAGCAGATTGGTTCCAGCAGCAGAGCTGCCCGTTGTGGAGCAGTCTGCCTCTGGCTAACGAGCGTGCAGTGAAGGAGGTGCAGCCAGGACAGCACTTGCTCCCTTTTCTCCCATTACTTTTAGGTTAACTCATCCTGCAGCTTCCCACTGCAGTGTTAGTGACATGTCACATCCAGTTCGTTCACCAGAAGTTGCTTTTCATCTTTCCACATCTCCTGATCGATTTGCTCTTGTGTTTTAGCTGTCTGCTTGTTACCTGGAGGTCTTCCTGTTCAACACAAATTGAAAAGCTCTGCTTGTAGTTCTCAGCTTTGTGTGTGCATGGCTTTTCACTGGCAGTGGCTTGTGCTTTCCTCCTCTAACACCTGGCGTACAATTCCAATTAGATAGAAATCTGCTTCTTTTTTTAGTGGAATGGCTGAATGCTGGATACGTGGTATGTATTTTTAGGCTAATAATTTAAGCCAGGGGTTTGTGGTTTTGTTTTCTTTTTCTCCTTGCAGTCACCACATCATTAACCCAAGAAGATGAACTGTTGACAAAACAGACCTCATCTAGTGTTTCTGTAGGACATGGTGTTAGCAAGATGTTCTTCACAGAGTTGTCAATAAATTATTCCGGGACTCCGAAGTGTTGACGTAATGACATTTCCAGTTGATTTCCTTTGGGAGTTTCAGTGCTTACAAATGCAACAACTGGTGTACTTCAGGGCTGAGAAACAACGTGGGCCTGTGAGTTTGGTTAGCAGTCCTGAATGTAGGTTGGCACAAGCGGGTTTTGTTTCTCTGTTGGTTGCTCTTGGTGTTTCCCAACGCTTTGGGGATGGGAGCAGTGCTTAGCAGAATGTGAAGATCTGAGGTTGTGCCCTGCTTCTAAAGCTCCTGCACCAAAGAGATGTCAGAGGTGGCAGGAAAATACCCAGACCTTGGAGCGCTCAGATCAGTGCTGTGGAAACACAGCTGTTATCCAGAGCAGCTCTGGTTCACACTGAGCAGCGGTGTCCTGAATGCACTTCTCCCATCAGGACAGACAGACATCTCTGTCAGACATCGCAGAGCCCTGCAGCACTGGGGATGGGGCCTCTCCTGCTCTGCTGCAGAGGGCTGCAGGGTTACTGATGGCTCGGCTGAACGGGGCTGAGTTGGAGTAGCACCAAAATGCTGATCTGAAGATAGCTGGGCAACGGGCAACTTATCAGCGTGGTAATGAAGCAGAGCATGTTTAATTATCAAGTGCAGCTTCTGCAGGAGGGCTTTGCTTTCTGCCACCAGGCGCCGTGCGGCTGTTGGATTCCACCCTGCTGCTGCAGTGGGACACCTGGGAGGGCAGAGGACGGCTCCCAGGAGCAGCAGTTTCCCATTTTCACCTCTTTCCGAGGAGGGCATTGAGTCACAAAGATCCCATTGTAGTTTTGCAGTCGTAGCTGAGACAGATCGTAAGTGAATGCAGTGAATCAGGACTTCATTTCTGTCCGTACTCAGGGCTCAGGCTGTGTAGGAAGAGTGGCTCCATTTGGTTCAGGTGTTTCCTCCGGAGAAATCCTGCTGTGATCTCCTGTCACAGCAATCTGGCAGCTCTCACTCCTTCCCTGAGGCCGCACTCTCGTGGGACAGCCAAGGGTTCTGCCTGAAGGCAGGACGGCTTTAGTTAGCTTTAGAAGGAATATTACATTGCTGCTTTCCTGCTTTTCTCCTCTCTGAGGAGTTTTGTACCAAACTCACCCTCCTTGCATGCAGCCTGCAGGTAAGCTGAGATGTGCTGCTGGTGGAGGAGGACGCTCGGGATGCAACGTGCTGTTTGTGAGATGTTCTGTGTGCTGGTGGGGACACATCCCACATCCAGCACCCCGAGCTGTGCTCAGCGCTTCTCCCTGTGCTGCTGCAGCTGAATTGTCTCTCCAGTGCTGTAGCTTCACGTCCCGTGCTGCCTGTGCTCATAGGGAGAAGATTCAGAGCCTAAGTACGTAGCGAAAGCATCTGGAAAACGCTATGTGAAATGTTTTGTTGTCTTTTTCCCCCCCAAGGCTTAAGCAAACTCTCCGCACCAATCAGTTTTACAGAGCCTGGTCCCCACGTGGGCTGGTGGTGGTTGTGAATCAGGAGTCATGGCTTCGTGGCAGCTCTGGGGCAGCCCTGAGCAGTGTTGGAGCACTGACCCACAGCTCTGGTCGCTCCATCTTGCCAGAGGGACCGGCAGAGTCAGCAGGGGGTGCAGCTCTGCTGGGCTGCTCGCACAGAGCTGCCGGGTCGTGCTTCGCCGTGGCTCTTCTGATCTGCAGCTGCAGTGCAGAGTGCAGTTTGGCTGTCGCAGGGGAGCTGTGCAGAGCTGCAGGGCTGTGCCTTGCAGGAGATGTGCGCGGTGCTGCAGGGCTGTGCCTGCACAGGGCTCCCCGTGCGTCCGTCCTTCACAGCACGATCCGTGTTTCTCGTGCGGCCCGACCCGCTCGTCTGCATTCGTACCTCAGCAGCTTCATGTCCTGTGTCCTCCGGGCAGTTTGTTGGGTCCCTGGTCGTGTCTTTGTGCCCCTCGTAGGGCTGTGTGGCACAGCTGGCTCTGTGCACAGGGAGCGCTGAGCGGCGCTGCCCAGCGGGAAGCAGCGGCCGTGGGCTCGGGCTGCTCGCACACCATGGGTTCCTCTGTCTGAGACCTTTGCACCATAAAGACTCTGTTTTGTTTTCAGCATTCTTCCATTCTGGGGAGTGTATTTGGTGACTCCTATTATGATCAGCAGATGACAGCTAGGCAGGCTAATGCCCTATCCCATCAGGTGAGCAAATTCATCTCCGACTTTCAGCTGTCTCGGCCACTTTCAGCTTAAAATAAATATAATTCAACTACTGGTTATTCTGTGTAAGATCACGCTCTGTCCTTTTAATTTTACTTTCTTATTTTCCGTTTGCAACACGTAGGGATCTCTTGTCTTCCCCCCATCCCAACTTCTCCGTCCCCATTCCTCCCTCTGAGCCAACATAGCAGATGTTTCTAAATGTGTTCTGCCGAGTTGATTGGATTAGAAATAATGACAAGGCTCTGGCAGCAGGTAAAATGTCTTCCAGGTAAAATGTCTTCCAGGTAAAATGCCTTTGAGGTGGTGCTTGGTGGGCAGAGGCCCCAGGCGGTAGCATGAATTGGTTGTGTTTCTTCTTCCTTCTTGCTTTGTTTTAAAGCTACCGTTTAAAAGTAACGAAAGCACCGCTTTCATGTTGGCATCTTCATTTCCCCAATTTGGCAGTGTTGGAAGTGTTCTGGAGAATTAAGTAAAGTTACACCAGTATTTTGACCAACAAAAGCTAAAGATGAATTTGTTTGCCTGCCTTTCTTCGCACCCCTTCCCATCCTTGAGCTCTGTAAGTTATCTTTGCTGCCTTTCCCGACGATTGGAAGTAACAATTCCTTTGTGCCTTGGTCTTCAGCTCGAACAGTTTAACATGATAGAAAACGCCATTAGTTCCAACAGCCTGTACAGCCCCTGCTCCACGCTTAACTACTCCCAGGCAGCAATGATGGGCCTCACCGGCAGCCACGGCAGCCTGCAGGACTCACCACAGCTCAGCTACTCCAGCCACGGGAACATCCCCAACATCATCCTGACAGGTGAGCACACTCCGCACCTTGCAGAGCCCAGCTGCCCTGGTGCTGCCTTGGTCAGGGGAGAGCCGGGGCAGGAGCTGGGTGTCGCTGCTCTTTGGGGCTCAGTTTCAGCTCGTGTCAGTGCTGAGTTCCTGGCTGTGGGGCTCCTGCTCCATCCCTGCCATCAGCACAGCGCCCCGCTGCTGAGCTGAGCTCCTTCCTCTGCCCGAGCTTGCCAGCGAGGATTATTTCAGTGTTCCATACGGTGGAGAATCTGGTCACAGTTGGACATTTGGAAACCGTTTCTGCATAGGTCACTGAAAAAGCTGGAGTTTAATCCATCCTCCAGCCTGGGGCTGAATAATGCAAACTGAGGTAATTGTTCCTAAAGCAAAGGGAGAGCAGAAACCCCGAGTGTTGGAGTGTTGTCCCTTTGTAGCCTCAAATACACTTAATGAGTTTTGCTTTGTGTTGTGCCCTTGAGGTGCTCTGACAGATCTGTAGTTCATCCCGCTGGAAACGAGGATAGATTTGTGTCAGCTCCACCTTTAGTTCAGTAAATGATTCGGGAATTATAGCAGGCTGGTTTTTTTTTAGGTTTTTTTTTTTTTGCTGTACCTTACTGTTGTGCCTGGAGGATGCATGAGGCCAAGACCACCACCTTTCTGTTCCTCTCCCCCGCAGTGACAGGAGAATCTCCTCCCAGCTTATCGAAAGAACTGACCAGCTCTTTGGCAGGAGTGGGCGACGTCAGCTTCGACGCAGATTCCCAGTTTCCTTTGGATGAACTCAAAATTGACCCTTTAACCTTGGATGGACTGCACATGCTGAACGACCCGGACATGGTCCTCACCGACCCCGCCACAGAGGACACGTTCCGGATGGACCGGCTGTGACGTGCGGGCGCCGGGAGCTCAGGAGTGGGGTTGTTCCTGGATCAGCCGAAGCAGAGAGTCCATGGGTCAGTCGTGTCAGAGCCAGAGCTGCTGAGAGCCGGAGCTCTGTCCTGTACAACGTGTACAATGAGTAAAGCTTGTTGTTCTAAGCTTGCAGCGCTGCAGACCCCTACTCCCTGTCGCGCCGTATTTCGCCCCTTATCCACTCATTGCCATTAATGAGCAAGGAGTTTCCATCAGCCTTCTCCTCTCCAGAGCCCCCCCCCCCCCACCAAAGCTCCAGCGTTAAGTTGTCAATTTATCCTTTGCACTAGAAGGGGGTGCTCTCGGGTAGGCGAGGGGGGGTCCGAAGCCAAGGGAAAATTGATTCTCTCTAACGAACCAAACTCTGGCTGTGGTTGGAGCTGGGGGAGGCACCCAGGAGTTGCCCCCTCCTCCCCCACGCATCGGGAAGCAAATCTCTGCATTGCCACCCTGGGGGGGGGGGGGGGCAGGGGAGCTCCTGTGGTGTCGTCTCTGCTTTGTGACAGCTGCTTCGTAGGGCGAGCGCTTATTCCTTGATCGATGTGCCCCGTTTGTCTGCAGGTGTTCCTCACGTCCTTCTGCCTCCCTGCCCTGAGCAAACTGTGCACGTGGAGGAGCCGCCCCACGGCCTTCGCAGCCGGCGACTGTAAACACTATTTTCAAAGCTTTTTTCTTATAAAAAATAAATTTAAAAAAAAATTAAAAAAATTATATATATATGTAATATATATATTTATATATATGTATACATATATATGGCATTTCTGAGCACACAAAAAAGTACTATAATTCATTACTTGATGAGCACGGAGGGAGGATCAGAGCGTTTGAAGCAGCTGGAGGCAGACAGGAGGAGAGGCGCAGAGCAGAGGTCTGGCTTTGCTCAGTGAGAGGTTCCTGGGCAGCAGAGGGGCATTTCTACAGCAGTGCCCGGCTGAAATCACCACAACTGGTTTTTATTTTTTATTCTTATTCATTACTTATTCTGTTACCGTTATTTATGATTTTATTATTTTTTTTTTAATTTAAGTATTTGGATATTAGCAAAGTAGCTGAACTACATACCGCCAACTGAAGCACTCTATGTAATACTTGTACATCTTTTTGTGTTTTTATTCCAGAAATATATTATATATATTATATATATATATATATATATAGGTATTTTTAACTAACTGGAATTCTAAACAGACGTTGAGCAGCAGGAAGCTGAGGGTGAGGGTTCCCTCTGCCGTGGTGGAGCAGTGTGGTCAGGGTGCAGGAACTCCTTTCAGCATGGGGTGAATCTGCTCACCCACCCCATGGCCGGGCGGCGCAGCGCCCAGCAGCACTTTGGGCTCCTGGTAACCCACAGCTGATGATTTCTTTCGGTCCCCATTGCTGTGGGGTGTGCAGCTGGTGAGCTGCAGTGGTTCTGCCTGCACTCCCAGGGTCTGGCTGGAAAGATGTGTTTAAAGGCTCTTTGGGAGCATCACTGCTGCCCAGTTGCAGCACTGTTGGTGTGACACCAAAGGAGGCACCGTGCTGGGCGCTCAGTGTCCCTCCTCAGCAAGGTTAAGAGCTGGCACTATTTGGGTTTCATTAACAGAGCAGCCATTCGTGGTGCGTTAATGAGGCGGTGAGGGGCAGCTCGGTGCAGGAGGGACGGAACGCCCACGTTAAATGCACCCCAATTCAAGAGCCCTTTTAGTTCCCATGTCCAGACGAGCTGCGTTCCGCGTCCCTCTGGCGCTGCTCAGCCCAGAGCTGCTCTCTGTGCTCAGAGTCACCAGGCTTTGCGTTTTGTCCCACGTCTGTTCATTGCCAGCCGCTGCCGGCTTTAAGCAGAGCCCTGCAGCGCTTCTCCCCGCTCCCGGTGGGGGTTGGAGCTGCTGGTGGGGCTGCCCCGCTCCTAATGAGTTATATACACATTTCTGTGTGCTTCCAGAAATCAGCGGGACGCCGTCCTGAGATTCGTGCAAACGCTGCTGCGCGGAGCCGCTGCTGGGATGGGGTGGTTTGCTCACGTTTGTGCCATTAGTTTGGACCATTTGCACTAAAAAATGTTTTTCTTTCGACCGCTTCCCCGCCTCCGTCTCTGCAACTGGAAGATCCCTCCCCGTGCAGCGGGGCGCCTTTGCCAGCAGTGTTTGTTGGGATGCAGGCCTGGCAGCGCACCGCGACTCCCGGCGTCCGCATTTCGGGCGGTCGATGCTTTTTCAATTCGAGGAAACCCAAAAAGCAGCCCTGAACTGGGAGGAGCCCCATAAAACCGGTGGTGTGGAGCCCTGTGCTTTGAGGCAGCCACAGAGGTACGGTGTGGGGGGGGGACGCTGCTCGCCGGCCGCCTGTTCCGTGCAGTTCTGTCCTTCCTCAGTGGGATTCCTGTCTGTTTCGCCCTCTTGTCCGAATGACTCTTAGACATCTGCATGTCAGTTTGTGATCTGTTTGTTTTCAAACCAGTCACTTCAGAGTGAAGCATCCGCGTAGGAGATGAGATCCCTAACTGGAGCCTTTCACAGGGAGCTGTTGCTAAATGCTACCTTCTGAGGGTTGTTTTTTTTAAACGACACGTGTATATAAGAGATCTTGTTTATTAGACTTGTAAGTAGACATTTAAAATGGCCTTAATTAAAAACAAAACAAAACAAAAAACCAACAACAAAAAAAAAAACATAAAACAAAACAACAAAAAAAAATGACATCTGGATGCAACTGCCCAAATTTGGGACCACGTGGCTGAGAGGTGCAGGATTTGCAGGAGGAGGAGGAGGTCACAGCACTGAGCACTGTGCTGAGGAGGGGCTGCCCAGCCCTCTGCCCTTCTGAGCCCTGCATTTCCACCCCGTGTGCGTGAGAGCAGCCCGGGGAGTTGTCAGATGGTGACAAACGTGGAGGGGAGCTGCGGTGACTGGTCGTGGTTGATGAGCTGTGAGTTCTGTTCTCGCCTTCCATGCGGGTGTGCGGGGAGCTGCTGCCCTCCCATGTCAGAGCGGGAGGAAAAAGTCGTGCAGCAAAAAGCTGCTGCTATCATTTATACTTCCTTCAGTTAAAACCAGGCTGTGTGGGGTCAGAGATCCCATCTGATGTCCCTGCTGAACGACCCCAGCCCCCCCCGCAGCGTGCGTTCATATAAATACGTGGAGGGGGCTCCCAAGCTGGGCTGTGGCGTAGGAATGAACTTTCAGTTTAGAGAATACTGTGATTTTCAAAAGAAATCCGGGTTTGTGCTGCTCCCTGCAGTGCAGGGGGGCCCTGGCTGCGCATCGAGGCCGTGTTGGCACTGCGGTGGATCCTCGGGCTGAGCTCAGCTCCCCAGCCCCGTCCCCAGCTCCGGCTTTGCATGGCAGCAGCTCTTCGCCCGCGCCCAGCCGCAGACCCTTCTGTACAGAAAACCCCTTCGGGTCCCATTTTTCTTCTTTTAAAGAGGAGGGCGGGGTGGGGGGGAAGGGAGAAAGGTTTCCAGAAAGAGGCTGTCAGTTAACTGAAGGAGGTTATTAACCATTGGTGTGCGTTCTTACCTTTACAAAACAAACAAACAAAAGGGTTTCTAAGGAAGCGTTCCTGAGAACCGCTCAGCAAAAAGTGTTTGCGGACCAAGCGAGTGAGAGCCGCCCTCTGAGCTCTGCTCTGCCCTCATTACGGGGCTGCAGGGCCGACTTCCCCCCCCCTGGGCAGGGAGAGCAGAGCCCAGCCAGGAGCACAGCATGCATTCCTCTGAGCAGAACCCCGTCACTGTGATGGCAGTGTGAGCGCAGGTAGCGTCTGTTCCGTCTGTGTTCTTTTGTTTTTATATAAAACAAAACAAAACGAAAAACCACAAAAAAAAAAAACACCCAAAAAAAGGGGGAAAAAAAACCCAACCTAACGCTGATTTGTAGTGTTCCTGTTCTTTGTATTTCTAGTTGCATCTTATTTATACTGCGCAGTGTAGGCATGGATTGCATGTCGGTTTTCTATGCGGGCACCACGATGACATGATAACTGTGTACTATAAATCATTTTTACCTTTTTAAACAGAACCATTGTGTGGAATTTCTATACTGCAAAACGAAACACTACATTACGTACCCTGTTCGTTTGTGTTATTTATTTTATTTTTCGCTGGGGGGCGGGGGGTGGTTTGAACTGTGGTGTATATTGCCTTCTGTGGGCTTGACCAACTTTATCAAAATAAAGGCCTGAAGGGGTGAATGCACTGCCTGGTTTCTTTGGGAGGTGGAGCTGTGGCTGTCAGAGGGGCACTGCGGGGTCAGTGCATAGCAGAGAGCGGTGCATGGCGTGGGGAGTCCGTGTAGAAGGGATGTGGGACGTTCTCCTGGGAGCACAGCCTCCTCTCCTCTCCTCTCCTCTCCTCTCCTCTCCTCTCCTCTCCTCTCCTCTCCTCTCCTCTCCTCTCCTCTCCTCTCCTCTCCTCTCCTCTCCTCTCCTCTCCTCTCCTCTCCTCTCCTCTCCCCCATTGCTGGTGGGGATGGCTCCTCTCTTTGCTTGTTGCAGGTTTTTTGCTTTGGGGATGGGCAGAGTCTATGTGAGAGCTGCGGATTCCTGCAGGTTAAGGCAATGAGACCAGAAGTCAGAAGGAGTGGAACAGCCGTCAGCTTTCCCCCTGCAGCTGCTTGTGGACGGTGGCTTTGCGTCCTTCCATCCTCGGGTTTCAGGTGCGGCGCATCTCCTTGGCCCAGCGCGTTGTGTTCTGTGTCGGGATGTTGCTCCCTCTGCCATTTCCTGGGTGATTTGTTGGGCAGCTCTGAACTCCTCTCTGAATTTCAGCCTCCCCTGGTCGCCGCATTCCGGGTTCAGCCATAGCAAAGGGCTCTGGAGCAGTGCCTGCACCTGCGGGTCCCGCAGCCCGGCTGCAGTGGGTGCACAGCAGTGAGCGCTGCTGGGAAGGAGCCTGGTGCCAGCTTAGGAAGCGGAGCGATTTGGCAAAAAGCACCATTTGGTTTATTCAGCAGCATTCAGTTCTACTGTTCTGCCTCTGGGTTGGAGGAAAGGTCCGACAGGCGCGAGCAGAGCTCTGTTCTGCTGCCCGGCGTCCCCCTGTCCGCAGGGAGCAAGGAGCTCAGTGCGGGGCCACGGCTGCAGGGACGGATCTCTGTGGTTTTTTTCCTCACTGCTTTCCTTCTGGCGGTATTCCTGCCGTCACTGTCACACGTGAGACACCGAGCAGCGACAGCACCTCAGACGGTTCTTGCAGCAGGTGATAGGATGGCAGTGCAGATGATAGGTTTGACTGTTCCACTCCTTAATTTTCCTGCCTTCAGCCTATACAGATTCCTAAATTTCTCCTTTTTTTTCTGACGATGTAACTGCAGATAGATGCTGTTTCCCCTTCGTGGCTGCTGCTGTGTTCAAACAGAGCCGGTGGGTTCGATGGGTTTCCATGAGCCTGATGCTGTGGCACCGTGCTGGCACAGGTTGCTTCTGTTCTGCCATCGCTTTCACCTCTCGTGCGCCGTCACTGAGGCAGGGCACACGTTGTAGGGCTTGTTTCAGAGCGTGGACGTGTCGATATCTCAGTTGCCACCAATTGTTTGCTGCTTTGAAGAGGTTCTGCTGCTGCCTGCTGGGGTGGGCGCTGGGTTCTGCGTGTGCTGTGTTGGTTCTGGTGGTTTTTCCTTTGCTTTGAGCCGATGGTTGGGACTGAGCAGCGCTGAGCTGCCGAGGGGTGGCAGCCAGGCAGCTCAGCTCACACCCACAGCACTGGAGCTGTGCTGCGTTGCGCTGCTTCCTTGTGTTTTTAAGCTCGTCCGGATGCTGTTTGGAAGAAGGCTGTGTCTGTCTGTCCGTGCCACCCACCCACCTGCAGTGAGCAAAACCCGGCCCTCCGCCAGCTGTGGCCTAGCAGACACATCCATGTCGGCGTGGCTTTGTTTGCTGTTAAAGCCATCAGGCTGTCCGCACACCTTGGGTCGTGTTTTGTGGTATAATTCTTAGTTTGGTTGTGGCAGATGGGAGTGAGGTGGGCCTCGCAGCAATAGGGACCAGAGGTGTTTGTGTGCTGGCAGAGCAGAGGGCTGACCTGGGGCACTGTGCTCTTTTTCTCCATGTTTACATAACCCCAGGGGGCTTTGGGGGGGGGACACAGAGTTAGACAGATATGATCCAGATTTCATCTCCTGGCCCACTTTAGGATATCCTTCAATGAACAAAGGCGGGCGGGCAGAGCAGATGCAGCAGTCAGCTCTGTGTGGGGATCGGGGGCTGCGGGGTGGGCACAGATCTCCTCTGCTCCATCTGAGACCCGCGCAGGTTGGTCCATATCCTATTGCAGCTGAATGTGCAGTCGAAGCTTTAATTGTCATCACCGACACCTGGTGAGGAGAAGCCTGGGGCAAGGCTTCAGCTGGTGCTAAGGGGGTTGTATCTGCAATAGCATGGACCAACCTTGGGAAGCAGGGCAGGTCCTGGCTGTGCATTCGGCCCATCTGTGGGTTCAGCACAAAGCAGATGCGCTGCTGGCTCTCGTTAGGCTCTGCTCACAGGGCGCTGATCTCGTTCTGCCTTCTGAGCTGCTGTGTCCGTACGGCCAAAGGGTTCCTTTGCACGTCCTGTGCATCAGTCAGTACACACTTTTTGTACCGTGGTTTAGGGAAAAAAAGGGGCAGAAGGGCCCAGTTTATAAATCCAATCTGAGAACTGTGTTCTGCAACCGTAGTGGTGGAGAGTCAGAGTTTCCTTCAGGAACTGGGGCTTACAGCAACGGAGCTGAGTTCTGCCATGCGGAGGGCAGGGGTTGAAGGCAGCACAGCTGCTCCAGCTTTGTTACCCAACACCTTTGCTTATGTGCGACGTTCCAAGGCTCTGTCTGACAGGAAAGGGTTAAGGTGGCTCAGCTTGGGGATCCATCAGACCTTAAATAGGGGAAGATAAGCAGGTAGAACTGCTCTTTTTGCCCGGGAGGTGATGACCGTGGAAGTGACACGGCCCTATTTATGGAGCTGAATGCTGGGGGACAGGGCTTGCTTCAGCAAAACTTCCTGCACTTACTGGACCCCCACGGCAGGAGCACCGTCAGCCAACCTAAATGCACCGTTCTGCACATCACTGATCTCTGCTCAGCATTACGCAGCGTAGCCATTAAGATATTGTATTCCAGTCAGCTATTAGCTAATAAGGCAGTAGATACTGAGGTTTTCTTTTGGGAGGAATTAGGACTTTTAGCTACTTTTTCTTGTTACCTTAACAGAGCCCCCATCTGTGGAGGGATTCCTCGTAGAAGAAGTGGAAGTTAAACGTATCAGTGCTTATGGAGGGGAGGTTTGATTTTAATAAAATTAAATACAGCTGCTTTTGGCAGCTTCTCTCACAGACTGGCAGCTAAAAACAACTTTATGTAGTTCGTTGAGCTTGGGAAAAAAATGTCAGATTTATGCATTTTGAGAGACAGTATAATATACTGTTCTTTACAAGTTAACTTTTTCTATTAAGATAATTTGTGGATTATTTCACTGATATATGCAATCCTATATTCAGCTACAGTGTTGGTGGCACAGGAACGCTGGAAAAATTGTCCCTGCGACATAAAAAGTTTTATTTATTGTGTTTTTTTCTATAGGTAAAGTGGAAAACTGAAGTTGGCTTTAAGTGTTTGCAATCTGAGAAATGATGTGAAAAAGCAGCTCAACTAAATGTACATTCTTTTCAACCTTTTCTTTTTTGTGTGGAGGCTTTTGTCTTTGTATCTTTGCATTATTTGTAAATGAAATGTAATAAAAGTTCAAATGTTTTTGTCTCTGGCTGCTTGGCTTTTTCTTCCTTGGTTGTGTCCCTCGTTTGTTTGCTTTTGGACTGAAGGTTTTCGCTGTTGGTCTGTTGGTGTTTATAAACAAAGAGCGAAATGGAAACGTTTTGGTTAGCTGGCTTCTTACCGCTATGGAAAATGAGCTCCATGCTCCATCTCTGGCCATGCCGTGTTGGAGCTGGTTTCTTAGAAGCTACAGGGCATCCCTTCAGTCCTTTGAGCTATTTTGTGCGAGGTGTTTGTCATTTGGGCTGGCTCATCTGCATCGCTGCCTACCGAGGAAGGAGAACTCAGCGTCACTTCGTGACAACCGCGGAATGGTGAATGGAGACGTTCTCAACGTGCTGTGATCAGCAGGCAGTCTAAATGAGCCAGCTAGCAAAAGCGGGCTTCTTTCTGCACATCTCTGCTTACCCTGCTGCCTCCTGAGTGTGAAATTCAACTCCGCTGTGCTGTGGAGACCCGTGCGTGGCGCAACGTGCCGTTAGCCCTCAGCTTTCCAGGAGGAAAGTTTTGCTCACACCTTGTTGGTTTGGCAGCATTTCACAGAAGCAGCACATCCAGGAGCAGTGTTTGCCATACGGTCTCATCCTAGCTTGCAGAACTGCAGTTAAGTGTTCAGCAGGAGCTGCCTTTCTGATGAAACCGTGAGCAAGTTTCAGTGCAATTGGTGTGAGCTGCTTGCACGAAACATCTAGCAAAACTGGCCTTTTATTTTTTTAGGCAGACTGGAATGCTGCTTGGTAGCTGTCAGCTGGAAGGGACCGAGGGTCTCAGAACTGCAGGACTTAAAACCCTCCAGCTTGCACCTACAGAAGCCCTTTGTGAGCGCCTGCTGTACCCAGCCCAGATGAGCACCTCTTAATAGTAATGGCTTCAGTTTTCCCTCATCCTCAGCTATTTCTTGGAGTTCTGGCACAGTGTTGTAACACAAACTGAGTGCAAGGCCTTTGCTTATCATTTTGAAATCAGCTGCTGCTTCTCTGCAAGAATGAGGTAGGATGGTCTGGCTAGAGGAAGCTTCTTGGCTGAAAAACTCCCTGTGTATTCATGCTGCTAACAGAATTATTAATTCAGCTGAGGCTCTCCAGCCATCCTCTCGCATTCAGCTTTTGAGGGCTTCTTTCTCGCATTGGAAAAGTTTTAGAAGAGGAAAAAAACAACAGGTAGGTGACCGAGGAGAAGTCTGTTAGAGCATTTATTATCCAACATTCCAGAACAAAGATACTCTCTCTAAAGTGCTTTTTTTTTTTTTTTTTAATACTTTGTGAGCAACTTGGACATAGGCTGCTTTCTGTGACCCTTTCAAACTTGTGCTGGGTTTGCTTTAGTAGGTCTTGGAAAAGATAACATTTACATTTGAGAGCCTTTGAGGAGGGAAAAAAGTCCAGGGAATCGTCCACGCTGATCTCAGTCAAACAATCCAGCTACTGCAGGAGCTTCTCAGCACATCTTTCTCCATGTGGTGTAGAGAACAGCAGCACAGGCTTCCAGGCACACCTGACGTCTGTGCTTCTGCTGTTCCAAGAGGATTTGGTAGCATTTACAGAAAAGTTGTAAAAAACATGCCAGAAAGTGCAGTGACACTTGGTGCTGTGCGGAGTGCAGTGGTAAATGACTTACAGTTCTTTATACAGCATACCAGAGGCAACGGTGGGGCAGCTGAGCACTTTGTTATAAGCAAATTTTGTTGGACGTTTAAAAGTCAGGTTAGTCTTGCTGAACTCTGAACGTCTCATAGTCTTCTGGAATAGTATCTAAGGAGATAAAAGTAAGTATAGATTAGAAGTAGAAATGAAAAGCAGAATTAAGCTACTGCTCGAAATTCCTTCCCAGCTGTCCAACCACAGATTAACAAGCAAAATGACAACAGCTGCAGCTGACCTTCAGAATGAACTCACCGTTGCAGCGATAACGCAGGTTTGACCAAATAATGTTCTCTTGGGAGAAGCAGAAGACTCCCAGGCGCCCTCCCCGCATGGTTGTATCAAGGACGACTCCAGTGTCTGCCACAACCTCAGGGCCTTCATAGAAGCGAGCTCTAGAAAAGCACAAGTGCGTGCTTGAAATCCTTCTTTTCAAGGACACGGACACGAGATGGGTGCACTCACAGAAACGGTTCCCCAGTCACTTTCCCTCCCCTTTCCTGCAGAACCGCACTGGAGATGCTCGCTTTCTGCGTTGAACTTCTGCTCAGCCGTACAAAGGAAGCTGTGACCCCCTTACCTGATGTATCCAACTTGAGGCCGGTGTTGCAGGAACCAGCGGTACGAAGTCTTGTCCTTCCAGCCAGAGTTGCGGGGGTCCTTCCACAGCAGTTTCACTTGGTCCGTGGTGTCCCCAGTGTGCCACAGAGAATTGCGCAGATACTCACCTGGGCCCGTTTTGGACTTCACTGCCTGACGTGGAAAAGAGTGGTGAAATGTGTGCATAAAGAGCTGACTGAGCACAACTGCTGCCCCACTTGCGTGCATCAGAGCAGCACAGATAAGAAAGCCCCAAACCCATTGCTGACTTCTTTTTCAATGCTTTCTTTACCTTCAGTTGAATACCAGGTTCTGCGACTGCGCGGAAGGGGTTTGCCTGCCAGTATGTCTGTTCCATCTGCTTCCACATGACCACATAAAAGCTGGAACTGTCCTGGTAGCCAAATATGAAGCCAGCATAATCATCATCTGTGGCAGTGTTGACATGGAACGTGCCCTCAAAGTCCACTCCATTGAATGCTGTGTAACCTGTAGTTGGTAGGAAAACAAACAGTCTGCATTCTGAGGTAAAACACTGATCCGTTTCTTCCCAGATTCAGATGGGGGTGGTAGACTTTACTAAGCTAAATCTGAAGACCCTGCTAACTACAAACAGTATTTTCCAGGAGTAGATGGAGTCGTTATGCAGTATCTGAAATAATTTTACAAGCTGTGCTGTGAAGTGCACAATAATTTTTTAATAGGACAAAAATAAATGCCTCACCTACAGCCAAGCCAGGATCGCTGTTCATGGTTTGGACAATTTCCATGCCCTGTGAAAGATGAACGTTGTCTAATGAGTATCTCCAACCCTCTTGTTGAATGAGCAGAGAGGTGCACCAGAGGTGAGCCTCTATCTATGACCAGTGGCATTAGGCCTGCAAGCTTTTAATGAAAACCGCCTCCCATTCTGTACAGGCTTGCTACCACCATACCTGCTGCCACCATACCAGTTCTGGAGTAGTGTCCTACCTGGTTAAGGACAATCCAGTTGGGGTCAATCTGTGCATCACCCTCAGGGTCCAACACAACTGTCTGGAAAGCCCTGAAGTCTGTGAGCGTCACTTCTGCGTTCTCTGGGCACACATCAATTCTGTCAATCACCATGTCTCTGTCAAAGTCATCTTCACAAAGATTTCCTACACCATCACCTGAGAGAGACAATGGAATAAACAAGCTTTCAATTTCCCCTGGCCTTTGCACCTACTCAGGTAGCTTTTGGCTAGCACAGCTCCATGTAGACATGTCTATACAAAGATAAAAGATGCTCAGAGCATTGCTGCACTCTCCTTTTTTGTCAGTAGCGAAGAAACCCTGACACTATATACAATATTGTAGGAATGCTACGAATAGAAGCAGCACCTCACACTGTAGGTACTTCTGGAAGAGAACCTTTCCCAAATATAATTCCGATGTCAGGGTTATTGGCGATTTGAAAATGACGTAGAACTGTCTCAAGTCAGCACTGAGGCGGCCTTACTTCCTGCCCATACGAAGGTCAGACTCCTACACGTTAGCCACTAGGAATGGAGAACCCTGGCACACATTTCCCTTACCATCTGAATCTTCTTGGCCAGGGTTAGGGACAAGCCGACAGTTGTCAGGGCCGGGAGGTTTCTCATCTGGAATCCCATCGTTGTCATCATCATCATCACATTCGTCTCCTAGTCCATCATTGTCTGTGTCCACCTGGGAGCTGTTAGGCACTGATGGGCAGTTATCTCTTGTATCTTGGTGGCCATCGCCATCACTGGTGAAGAAAATGCATTATACAGGTAAAGAGCATCCACTTACTTTTTTTCCCCCAAAAATCTTGCATGCCCTTTCTAGCAGCTGGGATCCTCTACAAGAACAGGGGTGGTTGGTGATTTTGGCCTTTTAATGTCTTGAGCTATTAGTTGCACAAACATATGGATCAGAAATATTCCAGCTGTAGTCCATGAACAAATCTGTGGGGATAGCTAATGAAAAGCAAGCTGTTGTCAGCAAGCTTGCAGCTGCTGGGCCTTGGGCTGTACTTCCAGGAGCAAGTTTTCTGAGGTTAGAAGAAAATTTCACCTCCCTTGTTTGAATAAAAAGACACAAATTAAGGCCAAACTGACTTGTCACGTTTACCAATGCATGCCTTCCATGCCTGTGTCCCCAGAATTCCATACAACCCAAGTATATTTGCAGTAAGATCTCACCTGTCCTGGTTGGTGTCACAGACATCTCCCACGAGATCATGATCTGTATCTTTCTGGGAAAATAAAGCAGGAATCATGTAAACACAGAGGAATGGGAGAATTGGGCATTAAAGAAGAGGTGTTGGCATTGTCGTTCAGATTGGAAACAGAGCTCACAACAGTGGGAGAGTTCCTACACGTTGTCCTGAGGAATCTGAGTATCTGTCTTTCCAAAGCCAGATACAGGCCAGTAAGAGAGAACACCAGAGAGCACTGCTGCTTCTCTGACTTGTCCTCCTGCACACTGAGTCATTTGCCCCTGAGGGTCTGACTGTCTGTACTGCAGGACTGCAGTTAAAATTCACAAGTTAAAATTCACCTTGGTGAATTATCAGGTATCTACTTCAGGCAGATGATGTGAGAGAGAAAGCTGTAAAACACTGCAAAAGTGGAAGTGCTTCCTTACCTGGTCTGGGTTACTGACTGTTGGGCAGCTGTCGCACATATCTCCTACTCCATCACCATCACTATCTTTTTGATCAGGGTTAGGAACTCTTCTGCAGTTGTCTGTGGGATTTTTGATCCCTGTAAAACATGCAGAGAACCCATCAAGTCGGTAGGACTATTCCAGTATCTGCAGCAAGATCTTTTGGGTGTAAGAGATGACAAATGTCGAGGACAGTTGAAACTGCAATAAGGCAACAGTTGTGACTTGATGGAGGAAGGACAACATCAGCAGCAACTGATCTTAAAACGTACTTCAGACTGCATCCTCACAGACACCAAGCATGCTACTGTCCATAGGTGAACCTGATTGGAAACGTCCCTAACTGCATTCCTTAGGAAGAGCTGAAGGACTGAGGAATGTGACTCCAACCTGGAGCCATATCTGTGCAGGAATGAGCGGCCAAGAGGACGATGATGAAGCTGTCTGCGGTGCCCTAAACTGTGACAGATTCCTTTTTCTCTAAACTAGACGTCTACATAATTAAAAAATAAGTCCAAGTTAACCTTGGCTATTTGACATGGAAGATTCAGACAGTGTCTTTTGAAGGCCTGAGACAGGAAAGGAGCAATCTAATTGGTAAGCTGCATGACTTCACTTCCCACTTCTCTGCACTACTACACCAGCAAAGCATGCCAGCAGGGAGCTACTTGGCAGGAAGCAGCAAGACCCAAACAGCACTAGATGCACTGGAAATAATCTGTAAATAAATACGTATGTTTCAGGCCAGCAGCAATTGTGATTTTTGGCTTTTGAAAGCAGGCTTTGTGCAAATACAGCATCACCAGCTCACAGACTGTTTCTAAAGCCAGCCAGTGGTGGTGTTTTTTCTCCCAGAACACAGCCCTGACACAAACTGCACTGAGCCAGCAGCTTCTAACAGCTTGGATATCCCTACACTTCTTCAGCAGTTGAAATCACAGCACAAAGTACTGTCCTTGTCCAGGCTGACATCGGTTTGTGTCGTACATCTTTCTGAAGCCTGAAACAAGTTTGACTTTAACTGAGTACAATAAAAGCGCTGTGAAAAATTGTTAGCATCATCCTGAAGACAGAACTTTAACCCCTATGAGAACTGAGCTCTGAAGGATACTGGCTTGACTGCTCATCTGGACATTTTAAAAGCAGAAGTGTCCTTCATCCCAGCAGAAATAAGTTCTCTTGCACAGCATAAGCCTCTGAGTGCTGGAACCTGTTATGAGGATCTATAGCTTCATGCTGACTAGCTGTCTTGTTCTTATATTGGCACAGCTGCAGCTGCTCTCACCATCTCCATCGATGTCATCGTCACACTCATCTCCTTTCCCATCACCATCGATGTCCCGTTGGTCATCGTTCTTCACTTGACGACAGTTGTCGCAGGCATCACCAAAGTTATCCTTGTCTGCATTGCGCTGGTCTGCATTGCGTGTGTACACACAGTTGTCCTGCAGGAGAGAGGGATTTGCTGAGGGGTCTCTGTATTCACATTAAAGCTGCAGGCAATTTTTGCTTTGCAGGACCTCTCAGTATGTTTAGGTATGACAAGAGTAGCTGTAGAATTCAAACCTCAGCATTTAATATCCCATCTCCATCAGCATCGTCATCACAGGCATCTCCAATTCCATCCCTGTCTGCATCCTCCTGGCCAGAGTTGGGGACAGTCATGCAGTTATCCTGAAAGGGAAAGAAGGATGAAGGGGGGGGGGCATGCAGGCAAGCCGTGCATGTCACGGAACCTTTCTGGATTCTGCACGCTGAGCAGGATTTCAGCAGCATCAAAGGCAGGGTGAGGCCTGCCCTCAAATCAGAATCGCCCATTTCTGGCTCAGCATTCCCACGATGGACTGTTCCTAACTAAATATGTGAGAACTGCACCTTACCTTGCGGCACTTCTTGTCGGAGCAGCGCAGCTTTTCGTCGGGGACTCCATCAATGTCTGTATCCTTCCCACAGACGTAGCCATTCCCTGCCCACCCCACAAGGCACTGGAAGAGAGCAGATAAACGAAACGAGGTTGCTGGTGAGTCCCCTGGTTGGGGTAATGCCTCCAAAACTGAAGGCTTTGCATGAGAGCCAGCAGAACACGCTGCAAAGCCTGGTACACGATGCTCTCCGGGGGAAATGTCATCTGAAAGAGGCACTTCAGCTGAAAATAGCATTTTCAAGTAGTTCAGATACGAGCTCTCTGCTTGTTTCTAAGATCATAAAGACAGATGCATCTGCAGCACTTTGGATCAGGAGACTGAACGGTTCGTCTACTCTTTCAGCTGCAAGTAATGCTCCAAGACTTAAGATGTATAGGGCTTAAGACGATTAAAAACAGAACCAAAACAAAAACAGCGAACAAACCCAAACTAACAGCAGAGAATCTGAGGTGTCAGGAGCAATCCACATCCCCTGAGGTCACCCAGAGAGATTGCCACAGCTCGGGTGTTAGCAGGGAGCCCATCTGAGCCGACAAGGCACGCTGTCCAGGAGAGGGCAGTGGCAGACCCAGGAGAGCAAGCACAGCGCAGGGGAGATGGCAGCGAACATCGCGGGGCAGGGAGGCGTCGGCCGTACCGCACAGGAGATGGACCCATCCCGCTCCACGATGCACTGCGCTTTCTCGTGGCAGGGGCTGACTTCGCCGTTAGGGCACAGCCTCCCTGTCTGGCTCTTGCAGCCGCTGATCTGATCCCCAACAAAGCCAGGTTTACAAGCTCCACACTTGTAGGATCCCTGCAGGAAAAAGTAATGGGGAATTAACTGTGAGTCTGGGCAAACCTTTCCTGTAACCCCTCCTCAGGAGCTGGATTGCCACAGTAATGGAGGCCCCACAACCCAGGGAAGGGGGATTTATGTGAGGCTTTTCAGTAATACTCACCCGTGTATTGATACAGATAGAATTTGGGACACAATTTCTGGCAGCGCCTGTCTCGCATTCATTGATGTCAGTGCAAACCTACCCAGGAAGAACAAAACAGACACTAAGTTCACTCTTCAGCAGGCATGGTGTCAGCCCGCAGAAGGAGGACATCACCAGATGCAGAAACAAAGCTCCCAACACACCTTACGAGGTCCTTGAGACAAGACTGAGCCAGGTCCCAGAAACATTCCTGACCCCAAGCAAGGTGCCCACCCCCCAGGGGGTCACCAGAGATTCTAGCCTGATGAAACAGCTTAGCTCTGAGCTGAGCTGTCGGCGTATCTGCTTACTGTAAAGGGATAGAAGAGAGGAAGTGGAGCAAGAAGGTCAAAGACTGCGCCCTACGTCCAGCCAGCAGCTCTCTAAATAACACAAGCTACAAGCCATTCTTGCTTTGGTCAATATATAAATAACACAAGCTACAAGCCATTCTTGCTTTGGTCAATATATTCTTATATACCATGATAAGACCAGGGGTCAGTTTTTCTTTGTTTTTTTGAATTTTGATCTGACAGTGTCTGTCTATACAAGGAGGAGCTGGGTACCAACTAGCTGCATCAATTCTTCTGTGTCCTGGTATGAGGGATTCCTCAGGCTGGATTCACAGCCTCAAATCTGTCACAGACATGGCATTCTGACCAGCATAAATTCAGCAGCACTGAGATCTTAGAGAGGAGTGCTTTGCTGCTGCATCAACCTTACCACCAATATGACACAGTTATCTTGTAGTCCCCTCCCATTTCCCTGCGGGCTCCAAGACCCTTGAATTAATTACAGGAACAGAGGGGAAAGGGTCGATGGTTTCTGAAGGAGGAGTTTCTGTGCCTTACCTGTTTGTTGGCCCTGGCATAAGCTAGTCCAACTCCTTCGACCATTTGCCCAGTGAAGCCAGGAGGGCAGGGATCGCAGCGGAAGCCAGGAGCAGTGTTAATGCACTGCACCTTTGGGAAGCAGGGGTTTGCACTGCACTGTGAACAAGAAAGAAGTTGTACAGCACTGTGAGGCAGGCTCGTTCAGGGCCAGTTGTGAAGGCAGCTCCCAAAGCCTTGCTGGGTAAGATCCAGCTATTGTGCTTTTATTTTCTGAAGAACAAAAGAAAAATGCATAGGAGTTGCTGGCTTTCCTTACAAGTGGAAAATGCAGCTTCCCAGCCTCGGCTGTTCCCCCAGGTATGTGCAGACAAGTAAAACAAACAAATTTTCAAGACTAATTCTTTGTAGGTGACATCAATTGCCCAGGCAAAGTGCTGCCTTCCCTTCACGCTTCTCTTCCTGGCAGTCTCTGAATCCAGAGAACGGGGTGATTTCTTCAGCTGGCTTTGAAAAACAACAACAATTGTTTGTTTACTACTCTGGGAAGCAATTATCCTCCCAAAGTTGATCTTGCTGCTCGCATTATTCCTCCAACACGTTATTATTTTCACTGAATCCTTACGCTCTGTGCTGGCAGATGCTTTCCATTCGTACAGCACTTTCCACTTTTCGGTGGCTTACAGGTTATCATCAGCCTCAAAAGGTCTCACGAACCTTTTTAGCTTCAGCAGGTTTTTAAACTGCTATAAATGCCATAGAGGCGGCATAGCTTTCTTTGTAAGACGTTTACAGTCACTTGCTGGACTAATAGTGGAGAATAAGACCACAGTTTGGGAACCACAGAACTAAGTTATGGACACAGAGAATTAATGGCTGAGTAAAGCTTTGAATAACAGACAAAATAAACACTTAATATAAAAGAAGAAAAAGTGAAACAATATCTGCCTAGCAAGGTTTAATTTCAAGGCAGAAATGAAGCAGTACATGTGGTGTGCTAAGATTTACTGTGTAAAGGAGTATTTGGATAGCATTGCATTCTGTTCCACACATAATAAATCTTATCTCTAACAACTCATCAGCCACTAGCTCAAAAGATTTTGAGGCCAAAGGGGATTTTTTCAGTATTCCAAAATCACCTTCCTGCAACCAAAAGATTTATTTGATTTGAGCCTGTCTTTTTTAGGAATAACTGCCTTGCTGTACTGGATATAAAATCAACACGGACACAGACGGAGGCAGGGCGAGGAACAGCCTTTGTTCTGCTGAAATGATGTTTCTGCTGAACTTCAGCTCCTAGGGGAACCGCAAGACTTTTCTTTACAGCCACAAGATGAACTCGCAGCACTCGAAGAAAAGCGAGCCCCTTTTGTGACTGCCTGCCCATCCTCCTCCCTCCTTACCTCATTGATGTCTGTGCACTGGGAGCCGTTCCCTGAGTAGCCTGGGGGACAGGGCCCGCAGCGGAAGCCGGTGCTGGTCTCAGTGCAGGCCACCCCAGGGAAGCAGGGGTTTGGGACACATCTGTTGAACTGTGTCACAGTGATGACAGGGCCTGTGGCTTCAGTGTGAATGCCTAGAGGACAGAAGGAAGGTGAAGGAAGCAGTTATCTTTGCCAGACCCTATCCAAAGCTGGTCCTGTTGTCTCAGGAGATTTCAGCGTGTCTCATCCACGGGACATTTCCTTGTAGCTTTTGAAGAGTTAAGCAGCTGTAGCTCTGCTTTGCAAATAGAGAAAAGGGAAGCCAGAAGCAGCAGCTGGACTGATCTCTGAGTCAGAGCAGACCGAAATAAATAAATTAATCCAGAAGCCTTCCCTCTCATTCCAGTGCTGCCCCCCTTTTGGTGCGATGCCCTTGCTTTTGTTGTTCCACAGAGAGCTGTTCTCTCCCTGGTTCCTCTACATCTACATCCCACTGGAAGCACAGGCCCAGACACCTGGCTAAAGCACAACCCACACAGCACAGGCTGCAGTCTGGGAAGTGCTGCAGAGGGCTGGAGGCCAAAACTTCGCTGCAGGCTAACTCAGGACTGAGGATAAACTTTCTAGAAGCAAGAGTTGTCACCAGTCTCCCACATCCACTGTCCTAGGGGACTTCTTCCTCCTACTTTCTCTGACTTAATAGCCTGGATTTTAAGAATCTGAAGCAAACAAAAAACACAACACTATATTAGCACCAATAAAATCTTCACTAAAGCAGAGGCTTTCTCTCTTAATGCTTCTCTTTCTGAGAAATAATAAGAGAAACACACATAACTGCTGCGAGCCACATCGTTCAGTGCACGATGAAAAGCAGCTCCAATTCTACAGCGAGAAGCGTAGGGAGGAACACACATACAGCACAAAACCAAGAGGGAAAGTCAGAAATCAAGTAACAGAGAGAAAGTTCAGGACAGTTTTATGAGTGAGTTACTAAAACAATTGGTGTGGATGAATACATTTCTGCACTACAGGTCCCAGAAGCTTTGGCTAATCTCTTTTCCAGCAGAAGTACAATCTCTCCAAATGTAGAAACAGTCGTTGCTCCGCCCTTCCAATGTACTGGCAAATAACAGAGCATCCCCACGAACCATGCTTTCTGAAAGTCAGATATACTGGAAGTAAAAACCATTTAGTGAGAACAGAGGGCAAGATGTACATGGGAGAATCTATGACCCTGTTTCCCGAATCCTCTGTAAGCACCCTTTTTGCTTGGAAGGTGACAACACTCGATGGAACGAGTAGCAGAGCAGTGCCTCTTGGGGGTGATGTTCTCTTCCATTCTCAGCTCAAGAGAAGCCAACTGTATCCCACAGGACAGCCGGTGTGCATTCCCAGGCAGTCCTAACATAGGCGATGGGCTGGGTTATTAAGAAATGTGGTTGGGCAGCTTTCTGCACTAGAACACAGCTACCCTGAGGAGCACAGCATTGCATGTCAGGGAACTGTTAATAAAGTTTATTTTAGAAACTGTGGACGTGAGCAAATGCAGAAGATTTGCTGGAAAGATACGAGATTTGTAACGCTACTTCTGCACTCCATGCTCAGCAAAGGGGTAATAACTTCAATTGCCACTGAGCCATGAGAACAGCACCATGCTGCTCCATGCGTGCAGAATGCCATGGGGGGAAAAAGCATCACTAACACCCGTTATTACTCTCTGACACTCGGGTAGCTGTGAAACAAGCTGATTCCTTAGGGCAGATGGGCACATATGGCGTTTTACTACTTGTTTGGACACAAAGGTATGAAGCACATGGAGGAAGCAGCTGAATAGAGGGCTCAACTTAGTAACTCACCACAGGCATCACACTCCATGACTGTGTTCTTCAGGAATGTTATCTCCTTAATCTAGAAGAAAACAAGAATCACCACTTGGCCAAAGGCTGAGTTTTGCTGCCACGCAAGCTAATGGTCCCACTGTCAGAAAACAGGGTGTCTGAGAGTGCACAGCTACTTACAAACCAATTCTTACCCCTAAATCTATGTTGTAGACGTTGTGGAAGCTGAGGTGGCTTGTTCTCCCTACTGGAGTATTCCTACAGGCTAACTAGATAATGCTATTCTATTACAGATGCTGGAAACACTCAAAACACACAAAAAAGAGCCATGCACAGAAAGGAATCTACTTCACTTGTGTCTTCTTCTCTAGAAGATGCTGAATTAACAGTTCTAGAGAGGTCTTCATTACTTAGGATTAGAGGGAATGGCCTCAAGTTGCGCCATTCACGTTGGATGTTAGGAAAAATTTCTTCTCCAAAAGAGTGGTCAGGCTCTGGAATGGGCTGCCCAAGGAACTGGTTGAGTCGTCATCTCTGGAGGCGTTCAAGAAACATTTAGATGTGGTACTGAGGGACATGTTTTAATGGGGAAATATTGGTGGTGGGTAGACAGTTGGACTCGATGATCTTGGAGGTCTTTTCCAACCTTGGTGATTCTATGACTCTGTGATCTGCAGCTCAGACGTCATATAGACAAAGTCAGGAAAAGGATCTCCTGTGTGCCACTTCTGCAAGAACACAGGTCACCTCTGACCTCATTTATACCCTTTTTTGGCCCTAATGCCCTCACCACAGAGACATTTTGAACCTATTCAGCAACGCTCCTTATTCCAGACTTCCTCTGTTCTCCTCTAGCCTCCTATTCCTTCAACAAAGAGATAATCTGTCACACTGGCAGTGAAAAGATGCTGTTGGAATTTGGGACAGGCAAAAATAAGTACCAGTCTCAAGCTAAAATTTCATGACTGTAGCATCTCAGACAGAAACCCGAGCAGGCTTCTTTCCTGAAAAAGCCCTATTGGCTTTTGACAGCCAGTGCTGAAGCACAGTGTGTGACCACCCTTCCACGCCCCATGGACTCCGTGTTTCCACTATTAAGACATTTCACTTTGTACTTGGATCAAATCATCTGCTCACGTCTCTCTGCCAGCTTCCACATATAGCAGCAAGATTTCATTCTACGTTTGATTCTCTCTTTCCTCCAGCGTGGTCAGAGTTACGTATTTTGAACAGTTAATGCAGAAGTACATCTAACCCAAATCCCCAGAATGTGTCCCATTAGGAGCGGGTGACAGAACGCAGAGGGGAGATGCTGGAGAGCTGCTAATGAATATCAGAGGTTCCTTTGTGCTGAGAATTCTTCAGCCTTTGGCTCGGGAGACGAGACCTGGGCTTTTATTATGACGCCTTTTGCTGTCCTGACTGCCAGCATCTCTAGGTGATGAATCAAGAAAAAGTAAGTTGTAGAAAATCTTTGCATGAATTCAGATTTTCTGAACTGCCTCCTGGCTTTCCAGTGACATGTGTCAGTCTGTCTTCTCGGGAAGAGTTTTCTTGAAAGTGCCATTGAAAAAAAAGCCCATGGATTAAAAAAAAAAAAAGAAAAAAAAAAGTAGGTGGCAAGAGTGAGAGAAAGAACAAATAGAAAATCTATATGGAGTGTAAGCACTAAGCTGGAAGGGAACACTGGAAATCATTGCTCCAGGCTGCCAGGAACCATGTCTGACCTGATTCCTAGTAAACACTGGGTATTTATGCAGAAGCCTGAAATCTGAGAGTAACTCAATGCAACAGATGTTTTTGCAGATTACAGGCCGCCCAGTTTGCACTGGCACACAGAGCTGTCTGCCATTCCAATTAGCTGGCAGGCCAAAGCTGCTGCCCTCAGCTCCCAGAATGGATAAAGGGAGAACGGAACCTTTTTCTATACCTAAAAGAGTTGACCAGACAAACCACCACCTCCTCGTTAAAATGGGGAAGGATCTAAGCACCCAAGAAGTTCCAAATTCCCTAAGAAAACACCCGAGCCAGAAAGGCTTAGGATTAAAACAACAAGAGGAAAGTGAATACAGAGCTTGTTTAGACTCCATATGATGTTCCTTTCCAGGACCCTAATGGACAGCTGAAAGGTCTCTTCCACCTTCCAAGTTTGGATGTTACTGATTTCAAGTGCCCACAAAACCAAGGAAAAACTGACTTGTTTTTCCAGTTAAATACACATCTACTGTGTGCCTTTTTTTTAAGACCTCATTCTCTGCGTACACTGCTTTCAGCAGACATGGTTCCACGCAGCAGAATCCGATGATCTGCTTTTCCTCAGAACAACGGAGCTAATTGTGAGACCACCTCTTGACCCTGGTGTTCAGAGCAATAATTCTATCACCCAACACGAACCTCCTCGTCCCAAACCCAGCACTTAAGGCAGAAGATTCAGTCGCTGATCCTGGGCACCAAACAAGGATTCGGTCCCTTTCTCACTTACCTGCTGTTTCAACAAGTCTCGAACTTCCATTAAAACACGGTTAGTTTCTCTCATCTCTTCCAGCATTTCAGGCCCAACTTCAATTCCTACCAAGACACAGTGGTTGGGAAAAACACCGAAGAGCTATTAGCAGTACGAACCAACCGATATCATTAACTTAGATTTAACATTAAAGACACAGAATCCTCCACACCAGTTTCTCCCAGTTCCCAACTGGAAACTTGCTCGGAAGTAAGAAAGACTTGCACACAGGCAAGGATTTGCTCTTGGCGGTGATAATCAGCCAAGCTTGTCACTCAGGTAACAGCTGCCTCTCAGCAAACAAATTGTCCTGGCAGCCAGTTGTGGTAGCTGTTAACCTGGCACCGTCTGAGCAGTTCACACGTTGGAAGCCTTTGCTGCCAAAAGAAGCAAATTAATAATTCAGTGCTGCGAAAGTTACTCTGAAGGGCACAGGTAAAGCAAAGCTCTTTGCTGAGCCGATCTCAAATGTGCTGCCAAGCACTGAAGGTGGAAAACTAGCACCTCAGCTGTCACATAGCCTGTTCTTGACGTTCAGGCTTCTTGCTGCACAGGGCTGGGTTCATTTTGGGTAGTGGCGGTTTCACATGGCTTTGCAGTGGCTTTGGGACACAAAAGGTACATCTGCAACCATGCATGAATTTTCCTTCTCATCTGGTAGATTCTAGACCTACCTCATCGACCGAGGCATGCTAAACATCTAGCCTACGCAATTCATCTCAGCTCTGAAAGAATGAATGGAAGTTGCTCACTGTTTCTAAAAATATATATGAAAATATGAATAATTTAAAAACAACTGGACAGAAAGTTCAACGTTCTCCTGACTGCCATAGGAAAATACAGCCTTGTTTCTCAAAGCTTTCCTAGATTAATGAATCTACTCACAGACGTCGCACCTTGCCTACAGTGTGAGCAAATCTTTAGCGTGCGTCTTCTACTAAACACGAGGCAAACAAGCAGGGGAAGATTAGCTGGAGCTGGGGGTCTGCTTCTTCCAGGCATGAAGAATGTGCCAGCACCAGAGGCTGCATCAGCCCGTGCTGCTGAGGACAACTCGGGTGATAAACGAGCCTGGAAGCCCCGTGGGTTTCCCTGCACGGGACCAAAAGGACTTGATGAATATTTGCACCTTCTCCGGTACGTTTTGGTTTGGGAACTAAATTGAAAGCACTGCAAATTCTAAGAGTGAATGAAAATGACATTTCTTATTTTACTGAAAACAAGGAGCTTGCACATGATTTAAACTTCAAAAAGGAGTTCTGAATAAGCTCTGTATCAAGACTTCAGGCAGCTTTGCTAGTTTTGTTATGGAAGAATTTTCCATTCCTGAGAGCAAGATATATCTCCAAAGAAGTGTTTTTTTGATGTGTTTTAAGTTTCAAATTGACAATAACGAGTCAACCACTCAGCAGCAATTCCCAAACCAAATCTATGCACTTGCAGACATTTCTGTTGCTATGGATCTTTCTCTATGGGTTCATTCTCTTTCCAGCAGCACACATCTGACTCTTGGTACAGCCCTTGGGGCTGAACATCCCCTAACAGGCTGTTCAGAGAAGTGGAGCTTCTGCAATGAATTAAGCTGAACTAAGCGTGGCTAAGTTCCTAGAAGTTAGGGCTACTCTAAGATGCACAGACAAAGAGAATATCCAAGGCTCCTGCTGCAGGACATCCTGCATCAGCTATTTTCTTAAGCATGCAAAATGCAGATTCATATAAATTGTCTCTTCTAGGTCATTACAGAACACAGCATTGCCATTTGCCCCAAGATAAATGCTTTCCTTAAAAATACATCACTAACCAGGCAGGAAAAAGGGGGAAAATCTAAGACTGAACATTTACAGAGTTTGGCTTCAACTTTCATGCAGGACTACAAAATCCCTGAACACTGCTTTCAGGCTTCAGCAGATGCAGCTGAAATGTTACCCTCTTGCTCATTCCCTGCTGCAAAACAGAATGTTGAGAGCACTCTAGAAAACAGAGCCCAGAAAATATAGAGAAAATTAGAATTTCTTACCTGCTCTTCTCTGCTGACATGATGAAAAAGGACAAGAGAGGCAGAGGAGAAAAACAAAGGCTAGAGCTGAAATCATCTTTGAATCTCCACGCAGTGTGGATGTATGGGCTTCTCTTGCAACTACTTTTTAACCTGCAGGTCTGCCTCTGCTCCCCATTAGTGTCTGTGGTTTCCTATTTATGAAGTTGCATTCCTTCCTCTGAAGTTCTTATTCTCTGATGCTGGACGACGGGTGGACGTCATTTCTGGCTGCTACTCCACAGAGAACGTTACAAAAGTAAACAATATGAGAAACTCATCAGGAGAGTAGCTTAATTTTTTTCTTTCTTTCTTTTTTTTTTTTAGATCGGCTCGCACCAAAATAGGTCAGAAAATTCCAGAATTAAATGGATTTTTTTTGGATCAACGTTTTTATTTCTTCTTCGTGGACACAGGATAGACGGATGATTCATACCCCTGTCCCTCACAGATTTTCCTTCTAAAACTACTCACAAGATCACGAAAGCTATGAGACATCTGGACCCCAGTGGAGTTTCAGAAAAGGCTCTCCAAACGCCCCAAGGCAGTTTTACCACTCACACTTGGGGCAGAATTATTGAGTCATCTTCCAGCTCCAAAGAGGGGCTGCCACACCACTTTCAGTAAGGGATCTGGGGATGGACCGGTCCTTAGGGGCTGACATTCTCATCCCCCCCCTACCCAGGCTTGTCTAAGAGAAGGATGCGGTGCAGAGGTGACAGCATGAAATGGAGACTGTGCTGCTTCTTGTCTGTGAAAGAATGAGTCTCAGTGCAGCAGTCCAGCAGATTCAGTCAGTCTAAATCCAGCACTTTCTACCAGAAGACAAAGAGCAGATTGAGAAATCCATCCAGGGCAGCCAAAGAGCATTCACCCCCCAAAAATCTTAAAGCTATTACATGAAGGAAACTGCAAGTTAAACCACAGCCTGTCAAAAAGGTAAGTCTGTAGAGCAGAGAAATTCTTGATCACACCTTCTGTTTGATTGTGACATCTATTAGTGTGCTGACCATCCACCATCCTTGGGGACGCCACAGACAGGGAAGCCCCAGAAAACAGCAGTTCAGTCTTCAGAGCGTTACAGAAGCAGAATATTTGGGTATTGACAGAAGGTTTTTATCCCCATTTTGGCCTCAGACCTCCCATACTCAGGAAAAATTTCCCATCCCTGTGGCTGTGAGCAATTCTTGAAGGTAACTGCAGCGCTGTAGGCACTGCTGAGCACGCGTGTTCAGCACAGCGTGCAAACAAGTCTTAGCTTTATACTACAGGAATGCTGCAGCAGACAGATTTTACATTGTCTCACACCAAGTAACTTTATGCTCAACATGAAGTTAGTTTGCCTGCATTATCTAGATGGCATTTCCATGGTTCTGCTTGTCTGGAACCCCACGTTATGCACAGCAAGTGGCTTTTTGTTGGGAACCCAAAGATCGTATAGGTTTATTTCTTGTGGTAAGGCAAATAAAATATGAATACATTTTCTGCTATCCAAGTCGAGCATTACTTGATGGTATCAAGACATAGAAACAAACAAACCTCCATTCAAAAAGCCTTCAACTCAGACAACTAATAAAAACGTTGCTTATTATCTGAATAACTGGATACTTCTGTGTTTCTAAGCTTTCAGAGGCCAAAAAAAGGAAACCATTTTTTCAGCAGAGGTAGTGGGCTGCCTAGAAACAACCATTTTTGAGGCCATGTGAAGCTAGCTTGTAAAACAGTGCGACTCCCAGCCAGCAAGAGAGCAGTGTCTGCATCCAGAAGGAGCTGTGGGAGGCTGTCAAGAGGAGACATGATTCTCCTGCACACAGCTCAGCCTTTTTCTGACCACTTTCAGCTGCTCAGAATCACAAACCCTGCTGCAATACTATAAACTGGTGATCACGTTGTGTGTAAAATTCACACATTTTTAAAGTTATGCCCATTATCCAGCATTCAAACTAACCCAAAGTCAGAGCGCAGAGAAGTTGAACTATTCTCTTTGGTTTTGCTATGGACTGAAGACATTCAAATAATTGGCAGAAAAAGAAGGAGGATGAATGGTAAACACAGAATCTCACTCTTCAAATATATTTTATGGACAAGTTGCAAGTCAAAGGACTTAAAACATTAAGGGCTACCAGCAGTGATGCTGGCTCTCTTCACAGGGAAGCAAAAGAGAACTTTGTGACATGGACACAACTGAAGCAAGGCATCTTATATTTACATTACGCTAATTATAAATGATAATTCATGGCTCATATGAAGGCAGCCATCGGTGCATCTTTACGCTCTAGAAACCTGAAGTCTCTTCTCTTTATTCTGCAACAGATTCTGGGATCTTTTCTTTATCATTGATAGTGGAAACATGACTGCACAAAGAAAAATGCAGCTCGTTTCTTCACAGCTTTCTGAAGTTGACCAAGACTTGGTGTCTCCACAAAATGAGCTCATTCCTACCCTTATTTTCCTTGGACTCATTCTTCATCTTTCTATATTCAGATCTAAGGGCTAGAAATCCCATAAATCATTGCTGTAACGCTGCTTAAACACACAATAGTAGGTCAGAAAGCGTTCAGTCATGACGTGATTAACTCTGGGTATCTGCTCCTGTTGAAAAAGGGCAACTTGAAGACTGGATGATATTCTTGAACTTATTATCATCTGATGGGGAAACATTTCCAGATTTGTCAGTAACTTTTTTTTTTTTTAAAGTATTACTGATAAAAATAAATCAATAAACCTGAGCAGTAGATAATGTTTACTTGGGCTTTGGCATAACAGTATTTTTGCACTCTGTGCAGTGCCAGGTTAGTTACACCTTTTTCCCTTGACTGGAGTTGACATCACAAATGAAAGCAGCACACAAACAAACAACAAAAAGAGAAGCTCATGCTAGTTAAAAGTTTAAATATTTTCCATCTCTGTGTTTTTAACTAATGTTTGCCAGGAGAAGAACAAAAGTCAGAAGGAAAAAGTTATTTTTCAAGTCTTAAGGTCAAGTTCTAAAAATAAGTGAAAAACACCTCCACTCTCCAAAATAGCATGCTAAGTGTTTTACAGTGGTTCTTATGTATTTATGGCCATAAGAAACAAAATTATTCTAGAAGATAACTAGTAAGGATTTTAGAATAATATTCTCCACTTTCTCTTCGTAATGGGATCAATAGTACCTATGGCATTCTTGAGCCAGATTTCTCTGCCTTGTTCTTAAATGCCTCCAGTGATGGAAGCTCCACCAGCAGCTCAGGAAGCCTCCCAGTGCTTTATATTCCCACTGCTAGAAAACGTTTCCAAGGGATGCTCTTTAGTTTCCTTACCGTGCACACACAGAGCAGATCAGTACCTTCTTTAAGGGAGCATGATATATTAGAAGATGTGCATTTCAATTCAGTAGTTTTACATGAGCCTGGTAATGCTCATGCATTAAAGCTAGGTTTCCAGCTTTCATACATCCGCTACAGAAAGGTGGAGATAAAAAACAATGGTCACAGTCATTGCAGACTGTCAACTGTGAGTCTTGAAGTCTGAACTAAATCATAATCAGTTTCACATTTTATTAAATGCCACCATGAATAAAACTGTCAATGTCGTGGAAGATGCATTCTCTGTTCTGGTGTACTGTGAGATTACAAATGAAGTTGAACCGACCTGACACATTCACTCAATGCTCATCTCTATTTCACTCATGTGTAGATCAGTAATAAGCCCAATACATTAGAACTTCTCAGCATCCACTTATTCTGAATGCCACGGACAGTCACTTGCAGATTCTAAAGGCAGGCATTGTGGAAAGGACTGGACAGTGAAGTTTGATGCCCAGCAGTGAGCAGAATCATTAGTCCTGTCCTACCTTTCTGCTGAGTGTTTCCAGCCAAAACAAACTTCTATCTTCAGGAATCTGCAAAACATGGTTTTACAGCTTGATTATGTACAAACACTTATTTCATCTGTTGCTAAAACACAATCTCAACAAACAGGATTCTTACATGATTTATGTTTAGAACTATTTGTGGTCCCAAGGTAACAAAGTTTAGGTAGGAACTAAGTAATGTAAATAACAACACCAGTGCTTTAGCAGATTCACTATTTGACATCAAAATTTACTGTGAAGCAAATATTGTAAGAAAACTCCATCAGTCAATACAGAATAACAGCCTCACCTCCTCTCCATTTGCTTCATTCAGTGCAAGATGCAATAATCCATTCAAGGTCGTGCTCTGTGACTTGTTTGAGGAGTTACAGCTTGCTGAAATCTGGTTTATGTCTCTTAACTTCAAATCTCTAAGGGAAGCAAGATACAGAAGTTGACCGAAGACCTTTTATAAGTGCTTTTAATGTTTCTTTCAATTAATCAATGGCAAAACATGGCAAACTGCAATGACAGAGAACCAAGCCTGAAAAAATATAATAGATGGACATGGCTCCATTGTGAACTGCATTACCTTTATCATTAATTCTCCTCGTTTTCTACTCTACTAACGGAATTTGAGTAATGTCAGTAGAGCCATTTAGATGAACTAAAAACAGTTACGCAATGCTCCGTGGCTATAAGCAGAATGACATAATGCTGGCCACAACTGCAGCATCAAATCAATTAGAGCTCTGTGACAGGGAAGTCCCCTGAGAGGAAGCCACTGCATTACAGTACAGAAAACGAGGCCATCCTTGAAGTAAGATTAGAGCTCAGCAGGGTCAACTTTCCTGCTTATTCCTGCAACACTATTAGGAATTTGATTTCTTTTATCCTTTCTGTGTCTGAAAATCTGACTTGTAAGGGGACATCAGGTTTTCCCTGAACAATTTAAGAGCTTTAGAATGTGAGAAAACACCAACAGCTTGAAGATAGGGTATAGAAATAGCTGAAAATGGTTTATGAAGAAAAGCTGCAGAGATGACTTCCAACATCCAAGGGAGGACTCCCACATAAAAGGCAGATGAGCTGAAAACACATTCCAACTCTTCATTTTATCCTTAACTCTTAGCCCTCAATCAACACCAATGACAGAACCAGCATGACCTGACTTGGGGTTTTCCCCTATTTTTGCTCTTAAACAGCCAACACAACAAATGCTTCAGTCTTCATTGCCACAATATTCTTTGGAGGAAGACTGCTGCATATCTTGGTTACCAGTAGCTCCATCTGAAACAGTAGGAGACAAGGCCAGTGATGGGACAGTGAAAAATCTATAAGGTAGGTCTGAGGTCTACGTGAAGAAATAGGAGAAATAGCTGAAGAATAGGAGAATAGCTGAAATAGGAGATCTTGGATACAAAACCACCCTGAGCATTGTTCTTCACTGAAAATACGGTCCAGAACCTTGTCGTCTGCAGAGCGATTGCAGCACCATCAGATATTCTCCACTCCTGGGTCTCACACTGATAATCCCCTTCCAAAATACGTCAGATGTGGTGTCATTACAGCTCTGTCTGAAAAGAACGAAGCACCTGGAACTAAAACTCTCTTTACAAAACCGAGGGCAGGAGGCCAAGCAAAGTGCTTTTGTAAGCCCACAGATTTCATATTGGCCCTCATTCGGCTTCGTTATGCCTCTCATTTAAGCCTGCCAGAGACAAACTCCGACCAATCAGAAGGGCAAAGGACTGCAAAGCAGTGGCACGTCCAGATTGAGAAGAGCTGTGTCTTATCTTTCCCCTCTCAAGCAGCTCGCTGTAACGAGGCTTACAGATGGGGGTGTAAATTGCTGCCAGAGCTCCTTCTCCTCACCGCCACCCTGCTCAAAACTATTCCCCAGCATATGTTGCAATCATGCACCCAGGAGGGTTGTTAAAACCTTACAGGAAACATCTCACATTTTTTCCTTTACTATTCATGCCATTTTCTATTATAGACAATAAAGACTTCTAACATTGGATTAAGCTCATTTGCAACAATGAGCTACTATTGCTCCAAGAGCCAGTGGGAGCTCAGACTCATTGAGGGAGCTGGGAATAATTAACTGAATTGTACTGGGAAAAAAAAAAAGAGAGAGAAAAAAGACTGAAGGCTGTTTTGGTCCAAGGGAGATGCAAACCAATGCGATGGTTAAGCCATCATGTCTTGCTGGAAATTATTGTTGGGAGTATCATTAATGCTTGGAGCATGCAGTCCTTGCAGTAAAACTGTTTTGGCCGTGGTCTCCCTTTTCGGTTTTCGCTACTAAAAGACACCTCCCAGAGTCATAATGACAATAACACAGTTTTCCTGATTGCTTTCACTCGTTGCTCAGTATGCACTCAGTCACTTCCAAAAACTCTCAGGGATGGCAAACCTTAAAAACAAAAGCTCTTGTAGGCAGGCTGGTTTTTCCTTTCCCCTAAGTGATGTATATAATCCATCTCCCTGGTCAAATCTTCCTATTGTGTAATCCAGGGGTCTTCAGCAACAGTATAAACAGGAATTGTCTCATTACTGAGGGGACTGGAAGTGCTCAGGGCTCTGAGATCACACATGTAGGTGGGCAGACAGCACATACACTTTTTAATAGCCTGGGGACCTGTCCTAGGGAGCAATGGCTTGCTTCTGATCACCCTACCAAAACTTAATAGGTCAGTGCCTGGCATTGACCCCTTTACAGGCAGAATACTTAACATGAGGGACCCTGGAACCCTACCTTGATACGATGCTAGAGCTGTCTACACGTGATTAGTTCAGTAGCTACACATAAATGCACATACTGTGTATGAATAATGCTATTTCTGTATCATATACACAAGTATCACATAGATGGGAATTTGCTGTCCTGGGATCACTGCCTCCTAGCCACAAGCTGGCACACACCGTCAGCACTTTGCCATGTAGCAAAAAAAGATCAAGTTTCCATCGTGCCTTTCAGCAAGGAAGATCCCAAAGAACTCGACAACTTATTCATACCTAATACCACCAGAACATAGACACCTTTGGGACAGAGAGCACAGCCAAGTATATAACAGAGTGCAGAACAGCAGGAAAAAAAAAAAAAAGAGAAACATTTGGCTTGGGACTCCAGAGAAAACCACGCTTTTCAGAGAGAGAGCCAAGGAATGGTTAGCATCCGTTCGCAGGAGACAGAGCTGTGCTTTCTGTGGTCTCATCCCAAAGATCCACAGAGAAAATCTGAACCTCACAGTTTATTCTGCCTCAGAGCTATGAAGTGGTAAGTTACCTTTTCCAATGCACTGGACCTACTAGCTGCAGACCACAAAGCTGCCCTTTCTGTGCACATCTCAGGGGAACATCAAAAACATTTCCATGCCAGAAGTTATATTAAGCAAACCTGTTTGAGCCTTCTGGATACAGGCAGTCATAAGTTGTAGCTTTTTACTAAGTGTTGATTTAAGATTAATGATAGCTCTCTTGACACTTCCACTTTCACTGACTGTAACAGGGGCCATTTTTTCTTCTCGTTTGCTTATTTTCATATAACCTCTCCATAGCAATTAGCTCTACTGTTTACATTAAAAAAAAAAAAAACAAAAAAATCCCACCAAGAACAAACCTCCCTCCACACACCCAAATAACACCAAAAACCAGAATGATGATATCCAGTGTGATTTAACAGCTGGAAATAAGCAGAAGCAGGACCAAGCAATCGGGTCTTTTCAGGACACCGGTGATTAAAAGAACACTGTTATGGTACCCTGAAAAAAACAAAAACTGCAATCGGCACTTGCAAGAAATATAAACTTTTTCAGCTGTGAAAATTAAGTCATATTGCACACAAAGGAAGAAAGAGTAGTCACCAAGGATTAACTGAATCACCCTTTCATCTTCACTGACTGTAGGGATGCTGAAAGCGTCGGGTCAGAAGCCTGAGCACTGCTTCCTCCAAACTCAATTCTTCAAAATACCGGATGGTTCAGAGAAAGGGAAGAAAGAAGTTGATCACGAAATGAAACGCTCCTCGTCTCAGGAGGCTACACACTTAAGCTCAGTTTCAGTATGAATAGTTTAATACCTGCACGCAGAAATCTGACCTTTTCTTACATGGGAGCAGTGTGGAAAAATAGCCTTTATGAATTACAGTGAAAAGTCTCCAGGTGTCAGTGCTTCCTTCAGTTGTCAAGGAATCAAGGTGAACGTGAGACCTGTGAAGGGCACGAAGAATAGAGAGATAAGAGGAACCAGCAGATTGTCAAGGCTGTACTCTAAAGCAGCTTCTTTATCCATATAGAAAAATGAGAATCTTCAGTATGAAAAAAATACATATGGTTATCATTATAACAGAGCTTTAATAAATAATAACAATAAAAAAAAGTAAAATTCTAAGATGGTGGTAAAGCAGAACATTGTCTCTCAATCTTTTTTGCTTACACCTCACTTCCAACTGCTTAAATAACTCTGGCAGATGTTGAACAAACACGAATGAATCGTCTTCCTGGAAACTGCCTTTTATGCCCTCATTACCTGCACCCAAAGCCTTGACCACAACAGAATGCCAGCTCCTCGAGGATAAGCAGAGGATGACAAACCCAGTGCCTTCCAGACAGAGCCCATCGCATCACAGGGCAGAACATTCTCCACACTGCTGTCCCCACTTCCAGTGTTCGCCTGAGGCTTTCTGTCAAAGATAATTACAGCTGTCATATGTGTGAATAGACAGAGATGTTCAGCAGGCCCACGCTCCAGGCGTGGGGGAGGACAGGTATCGCCCTCGGGAGCAGGATCACATTGTCTTCCTCAAAAGAGAGATCTCATACGATACGAAGGTGAATTTTCAAACACAAATAATAGCACAGATGCAGGCAGCTGAGCCCCCATCTGCATTTGGTTAGATAACAGCCTTAAATACTCAGCTGTTCTCACGCAGGAGTATCTCCCCACTCGGGCCCAGAAGCACACAGGCATGACTTAAGGACACGATCCAGAGTGCAGCATCTCAGTGCTGAAGGGAATCCCTGTGTTACCTCGTCCAGACTCCCTAGGAGGTTATTAGCAGGTGCAAGTCAAGAGAATCAATTCAAGAAGCCTATGAAGCAAACAGTTTGTGAAACATTTATGGAACTGTTGGTTTCATCACTGTCACTGATGGTGGAGATGACAGGCTGGCAAACACGTGCTTTCCCTGCTATGCTACAGCATCAGCCCACCTCACCTCAGATCTCTTTTCATGTGCCCACTGTACTTTCATAAGCTTTGAGGCATTACAGATTACTGGCTTTATTTGAGGTTTGTGCTCCTTTGTACATCATTTATAAACTCAGAGGAAAATTCAGCATCATTCAGACTATGGTTTATTTTCACCCCTGGAGAAATGGAAAAATGGCACTCGTGTACACAGGCTTAAAGAGCAGTGGGAAGCTCTCCAGAAAGATGAAGTCTGGAGAGCAATCCAAACCTCTGGAGTTTTCAAGAAAATATCAGCCCAGAAATCTCACAGGAATGAATTGGCTCTGGAGATTTCTGGCAATTCCCTCTGCTGACCCCACCCAAATCTGAAAAACAGCCATAAAAGCAAAATCAATCTTTTTCACAATATTTTTCAGTATCGAGATCTGGGTAAAGATTCAGAGTTAAGCCCTTGCTTCATTTAAACTACTTGCTCCATCCAAAGACTGCAAGGACACAGATGGCATCTAATTGCAATAGTCACAAGATTTCACTAATTCTAATTCCACATGGAAACTAGAAGTTCGATCCTCTGTATTTTTGCAATGCTTCCCTCAATAAAGACCAATTGCTTTTGGCCAGCACAGCTCTCAGTTTCTTCCGTTAACCTTTATTCAAGCCAAAACACTTTGGGTGTAAGTGACACTGAGTTCCTGAGACAGTGATGGCCAGAGAAATACCTACCATGAGAGTGGAATCTGAGAGCTCTCCCTAAAGTACAGCTGCCTTGTCTCTCCTTGACATTGCTTCAGTCTTTGAATGCTTTCTGCACAAACCATTACACTGTTCAACACTTCTTCCAGGAAAGCACAGACAATTCCAGGAACCCCACGCCTCAGGTGAATAAATAGCCATCACAAAAGCAATTTTCAACTGGCAAGGCAAGAGACAATGTTGTAACTGTGGGTTTCTATACACAAATGCTGTAAAGGGGAACTGTGAAGGCCAATGTTCCCAAGGAAATCAAATGTCAATGCATGGTTTGGATAGGAGATGTTCTGGAGGGAGAGCAATGAACATGTCTAACCCTGAATACTCAGCAAAATCTGATCTCACTGCCTGAGATCATTTGCTGGCTTCAAGTCTCAGCTGGGAGTTACTCCTAACACAGCGGGAAGAGAAACTGTTCTAAGATCCGAGTTGCACTTCTAAACCTCGCTATAAAATAAGAACTTTTGCTGTTTATTCCTGCAGGTGCCCCCTCCCTTTCTGTTTTTTTTTTCTGATGACATTCGTGGTGGCCTCCAGGGGAACACAGAATGAGTGATACAAGGAGGGAAAAGAGAGTGAGGCACGTGGAGCCTCCTAAGCTGATCAGGCCTCCAGCTATTCATAGATGAACGGAGCTAAAGCTGTACAGACATAACAGCAAAGGGTTAATCTCCATACCTTAGTCTGATCCTTCAGCACAGACCACGTGTAGTTCCATAATGGGTCATTCCATTAAGGAAAAACCCACAATAACATGTTTTTAACATGGTATTACTGATGTTTCCTCATATCCATCAAGAGTAACGTCCCTTGTTTCATTTCAGCTTTTCTGCTTCCTCAGTAGAGAGGAGGTGGATGCATGGTAGAACTGGATTAAAGTTCCAAAAGAACAAATAGATAAAAAAGAAAATCAAAAAGATCAGTGTGAGATCACAGCAATCACTCACATTCTTCCAGTGCTCCAGCTAGCCCATGATTTGGTTTCTTACTTGAACACCTACAGACCCATCTTAAATGTACACAATATACGACTAGAATTACAAATGGTTTCCTCCACTCCGTCTCCTCCTAAATCTTCACAGCCATAGAAAATGCTGCGTTGTTTATTCTGCCACTCCTCAGGGTCATTCTAATACGGTCTTTCTGAACTTGACCTTGACCTTACATGCTTTGGACTTTCCACAAGACTTTTATTATACCGTGCAGCTTCTCCTGCTGCAGAAATCCTGCATTTTGGCTAGTGGCCTCGTGTTGCTCTTGATCCAAAGGTCATTGCCCAATGCTTCATATTACTTTTTGTTTAAATGACATCATTACCAAAGCGCTACTTAGAATTACTGCTTTGCAGACTTTCTGATCCTTTTTGCAATAATTTCTTCCAGTAAAGTCATATAATAACCTGCAGCCAAGAAAGTGGTCTAATATGTTAGTATCTTGTCTGAGATTGGAATGCCACTCACTTGCCAGCAGGTTTCCCAGAGCACCTTTGCTCAATCTTCATACTATAGCTGAAATAAAGGCATAGGATTTCATTTTTCTTAATAACATTTGCTAACAACTGCATACAATGTTTCTGTGCTCTGGGTTTCTTCCATATGACATAGGACTCTTGGATTTTCTGGCCCAAAACCGAAAAACAATTTGAAAACTTCTGTTTGACCATAAATTAAGTCTGGTAATTCATTTTTAGTAAAAACAGACCCAGTTCACAGTTTCCAGACTCCGTAATGGGTTCAAAGGGTTGCCATGAACCTTGCTCAGGGTCCAGGAATTCAAGCAAATTCCACTTCCATTTTAGCCTCTTCATCATGGATCTCAGATGGCACCACTTGATAACTGCTAGTCTGCAGTTGATACCAGAGGGAGCGGGGAGGAAGGACTCCTTTTTTCGTAGCTGGTCCAGAACCTTTCCATTCATTCATTGTCACACTGGCTGCCCTTCATGCAGGAGGCAGAGCAAAGCCAAAAGCAAAGGTTAGCCATTTGGAAGCACTGTTGGAAACCTAGCGGAGGGCAGGTTGGATTTGGTCCAGAGAAAGCCCCAAGGTGCTGCCATCAGGGTGTGGATGCTCCCAAGGCATGCTAGTGGGTCTTAAATCAGCCAGCGTGAGGAAATCCCAGGAACCAACAGCAGCCTGGGGTGGGAAAATGGCTTTTCCTCTGCCCTGGCTTAGCAGCTGAGGAGCAGGCTATGAAACTACACTGAAAAAGGCAAACCCAGCATGGGCACACAAAGAAGCCATAGGAAACACTCCATATCATCCATCTGATACTTGGAAGCTCTTTTTTTTTGAGCAAATAGAAGCAAATCCACTTAAGCCCCCTGCATTTAGGAAGTAGATAGCATAATAAATGAAATCATTCACTCTCGGAAGCACTGTTAAAACCTGGGACCCACCGGCCTCTGGATCTTTTCATATACGGCTTGACAAAATGCCACCAGTGGCCTGGGTACATTTCCAAGGAACTCATGAGTTCTGGGAAGGCATTACACAGCTACACTGCAACCATTCATGACCTGTGTTCAGTACTGGCTTGGTTCCTCCTCAAATCCACAAGATGCTGCAGGGAAAACATTCTTTCCACTTCAAGTAAGCTTCTCCATCCTGAAACCAGTCTGGTTCAGCACCCAACCTCTTTTTGCCCTGTCCTCACCCCAAAACATCAGAAATACAAGATTTTTAATGGAAGAGCTTCCATCACGGGAAAACTACAGCAACACCCAATATGTTTGGTGTCCCTCAATTCTAGATAGTTTTTTTTCCTTTTTCAGGCAAGCAAGAAAGAAGCAGCTGTTTGCACTACTTGTCCTACCTATAGCTGCTACAACTGTATGAAAGTTTTATTCTTGCCGTTCCCTGAAGCTCCAATACTGGCAATGGAAAGATAAGGGCCTGGTCTCAAAATCTGCATTTCACATCAAAAAGAACCGAGGCGTCCATGAAAACGTGTTAATCCCTGGGAGCTGGAGAGCAGAAAACTAAATGGCTGTTATTTCATGACAAGAACCATTTCGGATGCAGGTGTTTAGGCCAACAGGAATCTGAACCACTCATATTAAATCATGTAGCCACATTATGTGGCTAAACACGTGTTCTTACACGTACAGCCTTCAGAGAAGTTTAGACACACTCCCTCCCGCAACAAAGCCCAAAGGGCAACACACTTAATTACTGGATTACTTACGTTATTTCATTTTTAAGACAAATGCCAAATTAACAGACTTTTCCCACAGCAGGAAGAAGGTTTAGCTTGGAAGGATTTACTTTACATATAGAGAATGCAAGTAAGTCATTCATTTAAAGAGCTAGAGAAGAAGAAAAAACAGGTTAGGACACACACACACACACACACAAAAACAACAAAACCCAGACTTTTTCAAATTATTTGTTCTCTTAATATACTCTTTACAAAAAACAGCCTCGCATTTAACTCCTTGCAAGTTCCCTTCCCTAAAAGTTAAAGTTAAATAATAATAATAATAATAATAAGAAGAAGGAAATATATTATATATATATATATATATAAAATATATAATATATAATAATAGGAAGTAAAGCAGTAATGCTTTGAGAAGAAAGCAAGCTGTTATCACATAAGAAATCAAACTGCTAAAACTCAGGGTATTTATACACTTAAACAAGACACTGGCAGTAACCTGAAAAAGCACCACTCCTCTCTTTTCTCCACTGAAACAGAGGGAGACACCAGTCCACACAATTCAAAGACACCAAAACTCATTGTGAAGAACTGGATTTTACATTATACCAAAATAACCTCACTGCTCCTCCATCTGCCCAGGATAACTGCCAGAAATTAAAACAAAGAAATGTGTACACTCTTTGTAGTTAATCAAGAGGTTCAAGATTTGTTTTTAAGCTGAGATACAACAACATCTGGTTTGAAGAAATCCCACCAAGAAAAGATGATGCCCTTTTAGAAACAGAATATTTTTAACGAGTCTGCTCCTTCCTGAACTCCTACAAAAGCCAAACTTAATAAGCAACTCTCAAATATCTTCAGGAATATATCTACTATTTCCAGCTATTTTCCTTGGATTTTAAAAACCATGCTTTTTTGTGAGCAATCTGACATCTGCGGCCAGTTAAAGAGAAGTGGCACATTTCACCTAGTACTTTTGTGAGCAAAAACTGCAATAAAAAACCCAGAAGCTCTGTTTTTAAAAAGATTTTTCCCCTCCATACGTTCACTGAAGTCAGATTCAGTGCTAACGTGGCATTGTTTAGGATGACCACACACTTCAGCTATTTACAAGGAACAAGAGGTAAAAGGCATTTTAATACATTTCGGGGGGAAGGATTTCCAATTTTCTACTGAGCTAAAGGATTTTTAAGTAGTACTTCAACATCAAATTACATTTTCATGGTTTATTAGCTTTTTACTACCCACTTAGCTTAGACAGGGAAGAAAAACTGGTTTCTAGCACAGAGTTTATAGCTGGTTTCATATACTGCTATTATCTTCACATGTCATCCATCACCTTAATATCCAAGTATCTTCTCCATCCGAGATCACTGAAGAAACGTCCAGATCTTCTCCTCCTCTTCCTCCATTGCTTTAAAGTACTCATCCCGTTTGCTTCAGGAATGCTTCTTTTTACAGCCACGGTGCAGCTGAACCTGCAAACAAATCGGTCGAAACAGAAACATTACACACTTTGCTGAAGGATAAAAGTATTCAGATGCCACTGGCAACGAGCGATAGCCCTTCTCCCTGAGTTTTCAATACCCCATTACTTGCACTCTTGAAATCAAAGCTGAGTTGCGTTTGCTGGTGCACTCAGATTCCTGGCACCTTAGAGAAATTTTTACATTCCCACAATAATATTTCTCTGATGTGCTTTCAGCTGGTGGAAGCATTTTTGTGGATTAAAGGGCTTTTTAAAGAAGGCTGTTCAATCCAGTGTCACTTGACAGAGATCTTCTAACGTGACGTTAAAATACTTGTTATACAAATTTAAGCATTAAGGACTAAAGTTCGTAAAATTATTATCATCACAACTTTATTCAGAACAGCCCTTTCTTCCAGCATTGCTGCTCAGATGAAGCCACGTGCCCAGCTCTGCCTCACAATGGCTGAAGTAAAGCTTTACTGACATCAGGCATTAATACGATGCAGGTCCTAAAATATACATGTGCATTGCTTTCAATCCACTGCGTGCCAGGGCTGTGCTTTTTAATGCCACAATAGTCCAATAAATCCTTCAATATTTACTTAAAAGGTTTTTATGGTCCTCTTGTTTCGTGAAGGCATTTATATGAGCTCCGATCTTAGGACGTGTGCATCATCACCCATTAATTTGTGAAAATTAAATAGAAATAAACAAAAATAGCTCCATAACCTTCTTGCCCGTACGCCTATTAAACACCGCAGTATTTGTTGTCCAATAGCTAGAGATGGAAGAAAAACACAGCCAGCCCAACCACACCCTGTCCCAACACTGCTACAGGCATTCCAGCAGGAAAACGCTGAGGAAAGATTATGGAGTGCTGGGAAAAGATCCATTTTAGCTATTAATGCTTATTAACACATTTTCTAAGGTCTATAAAGCTTTTAGAGATTACTAGGGGTGGAGGAAACTAGAGAGATGCTATGATCCCAGAAGATCCTTCTAAACAAAAGCAAAACGTATGTTGCTAAGAACCTGCATGAAGCTGTTCTTTCGATTTGGTCTTTTTTTTTCTCCGGGCTTTCTTAGCTTTCCTTCTACGTCCCTCTTGTGGTAGCTGGGCAGAACTGTAATGTCTGCAATGGAACAGCGAATTCATGGCCTTCAAGGATCCGTGCTTTGTTGCTGCATTCCTGGTGCCTTTCTAAAAAACAAAAGATAGATAACCTAAGTGAAACTGCATGGGATTTTCATCTGAGGATCAAGAAAAGAGGAAAGCAAAGGAAAAAAAAAGAGGCAGAAAATTAAGAACTTTTTAAAACAACAGCAGTTACCTGAACGTTAAACAAAAAAATGAAGAAGTGACGTTAAAATGCAGACGTGTGGAAATAACAGAGCAGACACGAAGATAAAGTGATCAAACATGCTTAATAAATTAACGGGTTACACTTCTCGTTTTATAATATGTTAACATATTCCTAACCCTGGTTCTTATAGAGACAGCATCATCCCATGTGCAGCATGCAGGCATTCCTGACACGCCATGCCAAGAAAACCTGATTTCAACTTCGTGTTTATTTTCCCCTAATCTGAATTGTTGTCTCCCAGGATAAAAATACACGGCTTCTTCAGCCGGCTCTGTCATCTGAAATAGCGCTTTGGCAGCTTCCTCACACTGCATTTGATTGGCTTCCAGCCCTCCACGTCATCGTGACACTTCCTAACGCTATCTCCATGGCTCGGAGCTGGCAGAGGCCAATCACTTCCTTCCTTCTCATCACAGCTTGATTTCGGACTTCTCCCGTGCAGTCCTTAATTGAAGGATGTTATCAAACCCCAGCGACAGCGTGTGGTGGAATGGAAATTAATTTCGAGGGGAATTTTCTGGCACAGCCAACTACTTTGAGTCACGGATGCATTATTTCTACCAACAGCTAAACTGCTGTGCGTTTCCACTTTACACTTAAATCATCAGGAACCTTTATCAGCACCTCTTCAAGATGATCACCTTAAACGTCCAATCTCATGCAAGCAAGCAGAAAGAATCTTTCTAACAAACTGAATTCGCTCACATTAGTTCTCTTGGACAGCTTCTCATGGCTAAGCACGTCCTGTGGATTCGAGATGCTGATCATGCATAGAAATGGTGAAGCGCTGCCATTCTCAGATAATGTGCTCCTGTTTTTAGTGTTACCCTTCGGAATTTCATGTTGGGTGCACAACAGCAAAGACGAACGGGTCCAAGTGGCACCTCTTTGCGTTAGCCCGGATTTAAAGGTGAAACTTTCACAAAATAATGCTTATGCAAATAAAATAGCATCTGGTGTAAAGCCTGATCACAGTCTCCCTCTTTTAAGCATGTTAGCCAAGAGCCCAGTGGCCACAACTGACTGCCACTTAAACCCCTCATCACACACACCCACGTGAACTCAGTCTTCCCACACTCTACTCACTGTGGGTGTAGATTTGACCTGTGGATGGGGGCACCAGGCACAGCCTGGGGTATGTGGGGATCTCCAGGACCCCCCTGCAGCCCTCTGGCTTCAGCACCTCAGACAGCAGCAATGTCCCCCCCCCCCCAGCACAGCGCTGGCTGCTGCCTGCACAGCAGAAGCCAAGTTAGCCTTCTGATAGCACAGGGAGAACAGTCTTCAATGTGTTTTTCTCTCTCTTTAAAAGCACTCTTATTTTCTGTATTATGTAGCGGGAGGGAAAAAAATACAATAGCACAAGAAATCTTTGGTTTCTGAACCTTCTGTTGATCCCGTAAACTGCAGAAGTGTTGCAAGAATGGTCTGTTTATTCATAAATATGCGTCCATACAAAACAGCCTACCTGATTTTATAAAGGCAACCTTCAGAATGGATCTCATCTGCAAGTAAGACTTCCTGTTTTCTCAGTTATGCTTCCCTCTGAATTACAAAACAGGTAATTCCCAGATGGTTTCAAGGAAGCATTGATTCAGTTCCCCCGTGGGTGCTTTCCAGTCAGGCTGCAAGCAGGCTTAACGTAGCTTTGATTCAACTTCAGGAATCAAAAGTCTCAACGTAAAGCATGAGATCACAGACGGGTGTTCACTGACTTACCTTCATGCCACCACCTTAAACTGCAGCCAATGCGACAGTCAAAACCGCACAGCCAAATTTCCATTGTCTTTCTTTTTTTTTTTGCTTAATTAGCCGGCTTTAATGAATTAAGCTACCTCTACGACAACCTACTGGTAAGTCTGCCCCTTCACAGCTGAGGGCTCACCACCACCACCAACCCCACGCCAGCAGACAGCGACTCCTGCATTCTCCCTCCATCTCCATTCCCCCTCCTGTCCTCGGTGCGTTGAGATCCATCCCAACCTTCACTTAAACCTTCCCGGCTTAAAAGCTGCACATCTGCCCGACGCTGTCCCCGTCCCAAGCTTCACCCTGCGCCAAAAGCGAGAACAACGTTACAGCTGACTTTAAAAGCCAACATTCACGTGCCTGGCACGGCTGAAGGCTCCAGCGGGGGAAGGCAGGGTGAGCACCGGCCCTTCCTGCTTCTCGCAACGCCTGGGAGCTGCCTCAGAACAGCCGAGCTCGGCGCCGAGACGAGGGCCGCCAAAGCCCCCACCAGCTTTATTGCCGGACCGACCCCCCGCCCCCCGACACGCGGAGCCTCCGCGGGCCGCCCGGCTCCCACGTGCCGGCTCAGCCCTGCTTTCCTACAGCCGCGCAGGGCAGCGCAGCTACGGCGGGTCTTGCAGCTGGCACGGCGCGACACCAGAGCCTCTTACGGCCCGCCTCACGACGCTGCGGGCCCCGGCTGCGCCTCCATCACCGCGCACACCGCGCTTCCGCAGGCGGCCGGCCGGCAGGAGGAGCAGCAACGGCGCGAAGGGTCCCACGCAGCGACTCCGCAGCCCGCCCTTCCTCCGCAGCTCGAGGGCTCATTGGCTGCCGCGGCGGTCAGTCAGCAAGCAGGCTCCGCCCACCTCGCGAGAGAACCCGGTGTGTGGGGGGGTGGCGCTTAACCCCTCCTTTAGGCGCGAACGGACAGCGCCCCCCACGCGTCGCCCTTTCTCCCCCCCCCCTTCCGCCCTTCAGGCGGCTCGCGCCTCCCGCGCGCCCCTTGGCGCCTCCCGCGCGCGGCCCCGCCCCGCCCTCCCCTCCCCTCCCAGGTGTGCGTGCTGCGTCACCCGCCCACGCGCACGGGCCGTGCTGGCGTCCGCCGCGCGCTCCGCGTCACCGCTGCTGGCCTGGCGCGCGGCGGCCGGACGGTTCCTCTGGCGGCGCCTCGCGGCTCTCGGCTCCGTCCTCCGGCTCCTTCCGCCGTCGGTTCCGGGGCCGCCCGAGCGGGGGCGGCGGGGGTCTCGTCGGCGGCCGCTCTTCGGGGGCGCGGCCTGGTGCGCGCGGCGGATCCCGCCGCTGGCGTAACGCGGCGCCCGGGCTCCGCGAGGCGCGGCCCGGCCGAGGCGGGGGGGAGGCGCGCGGAAGCGCTGCTCCTCTTCTCCGCCGCCGCCATGAGCGTGGAGGCGTACGGCCCCAGCTCGCAGACCCTCACCTTCCTGGACACGGAGGAGGCCGAGCTGCTCGGCGCCGACACTCAGGGCTCCGAGTTCGAGTTCACCGACTTCACCCTCCCCAGCCAGACCCAAACCCCGCCCGGGGCCGGGCAGGCGGGGCCCGGCCAGGCCCAAGGCGCTCCGGGAGCGGGGCCGGGCCCTGCAGGCCCCATCGAGGCCCAGGTGAGGCCGCGCCGCGGGGTGCGGGGGGGGGGGGGGGCGCGGCGGGGGGGAGCGCGGAAGGGGCGGGCGGGGAGCGGGGCGGGAGGGGAGGCGCGGGGCGGGCGGCGGGGGCTGTCGCGATAGTCGCGCTGTCGCCGCACTGTCCCGATAGTCGCTTGGAGCGCCGGCGGGGTGAGAGGATTTCGGTTTGTTTTCTCGCTTGAACGCGCCTCCGCGTGTCGTCCTGCGCTGCGAGGAGTTGAGCGCCCTGAAAGCGGAGCTGCGTTTCTCTCTGGCGGAAAGCAGCGCTCCTTGCCGAGGCGGCTGCTTCTTTTTTTCCCCTCTCTTTGCGGGGTTGCCGGGGCGGCGTTGTTTGTTGTCGCTGCCCCGCAGCCCCGGCCCGTAGCGCCTGCGGTTGGAAGTCCTCGAGGCTGAAGAATGGGAGAAATTCCTTATGCCGCCCGATGAGGGCTGCGTTTCTGCTTTAACAGTTCACAGAAGTGAAAGAAAAGAGGGAACTGGGGCTGCGCAGCCAGAAACTAAGAGGTGGTATAAAAGGAAATGCTGCTTGTCCTGGTGCTGCTTCTTGACTGTCTGTAGCAGGAGGAAAGAGGCCCGAAAGCCACACCTGTGAGGCTGTTTTGTGCTTTCTTAAAAGTTGGGCCACTCTTGTGTATCTTGGAATATATTGTTAAGTTCCATTATATGGTTATAGATCGTTAAGTAGTCCCGGTGTTAACAATTAAATGTTTGTAGACTCTCTGCGTTCCAGGACGTGTGTTTGGAGGAGTTGAAATGCTGGAGGGTTAAAAGCTCTTCATCCTGCACCGAAAGCAGTCAGTTGTTTTTTTTTTAACTTTATTTTCCGAGGCTGGTCTGTTGGGGTCTGTAAATGACACGGAAACGAGCAAACTTAGAGCAGGGAGTGAATGGCAGCCTCAGGTGTGCAGTGCAGGTGGAATCGTGCTGCCTCAGTGCACAGCCCAGGCACAGGGCTGTGCTGGGACTCACTCCGGTCAGTGTTCATAATGTGGATTTAGAGCTGAGCTCCCGTGGGCTCTTTGCTTTATTGTGTGTTTGCTTGTAGCTCTTGAGTTCTGTTGGGCAAAACAAGCCTTCTTCCTGTTTGAATCGCAGTTGTTCAGTAGCCTGTGTGTAGTTAGTGTGTGTGTTATGTGATTGAGAAAGATTTGGGGTAGAATGGTGGTTTTTAAAGCTCTGATGGTTGTGATCATTCCAGAAGTCTCAGAAAAGTGTTTGGACAGAAGAGGAAGAAAAACCGCCCCAGAATGAGTCTGAGAGTGTAAAGGCAAGGGAAGAGGATTCGTTTTGCTTTTTTCTTTTTGTCTAAACATGTTTGAAAAGCCTTTGAAGTAAGAAGGGGAAAAAGGAAAATCTGGAGAGCACATCCAGGTACGAGCGCTGGGTCTGTGAGCATCCGTGCTGGCAGGCAGGAAGCAGAGGATGTTTGTAATGGCTGAGTGCTTTTATTTCAGTGCAGGGTTTTGCAGTTGTCCCCACGCTGTGCAAATTTGGGATAGGGGAGGCTGCTGTTCCAGTGAGGATTTGGGAGCACAGTGATGTTGGAGCTCAGCGAAACCCAGCGCCTGGGCTCTGTTTGGACCTCTGCCTTCCAGTGTTCTCATCAGCACTGAGGTCAGAAATAGGCAGTTTGAAAGATTCTCAGGGAGGTTTTGCTACCTTGTGTAGATGATGTGAGCTCATTAATGCCTTTTGGCAGGAGCGTATCTCAATTCAAGTCTCGCTAGTTTTTGCCTAGTTTAAATTTTTTTTTTACTGTGATTGTGAATAAAGTTTGGGTGAATAATATTTTGTCCTGATAAACATCGAGGGGATATTATTTTTACTTCTGTTCTGTTTTCTGATACCTTTTTAGTGCCCCATGGATTGAAATAAGATGAGTTGGGCAGTTCAGAGCCCCTCATTTCTTCAGAAAGCATTCTTTGAGCCTGGCTCTGAAAGCTTTGTTTCTCAGCATATACTCAACTAATAGTTTAAGAGGATGCTGCTGTTACCAGGGATTAGAGTCTGAGTGACAAAAGGCAGGCAGAGGTTAAGCAGTGCAGGAGCAACGCCTCCTTGTTTTCTGTAAACAATGGAAATACAGTTTTCTGATGATTAGACAAACTAATTAGCATAGTTGATTTTGTATTAAGATAAATTCTGATCATATCCGCAGCGTTTCCCTGCTCCCTCGGGCCAGGACTGGGTTCTGGTAGGAAGAGGCAGCACGTTTCTCCCATGCCTGGTGCTGGGAGCCCACTTGTGGTGCCCTGAGCGTGGGCATGGCAAGCCCTGCTGCTGGGGTTGGGGGTTTCCTGCAGTCCCGACAGCCTCAGTGTTAGCAAACACTGCTCGGATCCCCGTTGTGAAACAGCTCTGTGCTGCTGTGAGGCTGAACGCTCTCAGCAATGCACCTTTCCTTGTTTTGAAAGGGAGATCAAATAAGCACGAGAGATTATAAGGCGCCACGAATGTTGCACGGCTTTAGTGGAGTCTGCAAACAGCAAATGGTTAGCCATGCAAATCCAAAAGTGTGTGTTTTTTCTATAGCATAAGAGAAAAACTCCCCTGAGCCGGGTGTGCCTGGCCGTGCTGTGTGTGCTGTACAGTGCTGGGGTGCAGTGCCACAGCTGAGTGCTGTAGCAAGATCCCAGCAGAATCCTTGCCTAGCTGTGGTCGTTTCTCTTGCTGAAGCCTGACACTGCTTTAAAATGCAGCTGTGCCGATGGCTGTTGCCTGTTGATGGGTGGCTGTGTGGGTGGGCACATCAGCCAGAAGCACGGGAGGAAGCTGCTGTCACCCAGCTGGGGCTCCACGCGGTCACTGCTTGCTGCTGCTGTGTTAATTGGGTCAGCTGCCGTGCTGTAGTGCAGCTCAGCTCCACCAAGCTCTGCTGTGTCTGCTGAGCAGGGCTGTGGAAGCCAGCGAGGAGCCGGGGAGGGACCGGCAGCTCTCAGAGCCGTGCAGGTTGCTTGGCGTGGCTGCTAAACTGGCTGTGCCAGAAGTTTCAGTCAACACATTTAAAATAGAGAATCCCCCCCCCCCCCAGATCTTACACAACAGCTGGTGCTGCCAGACTTTAATAACACGCACACAGGCTGACATGGCAGCGAGTTTCAAACAATAGTTGGGCCACTTCCTTCCTGTGTGCCTGCTGAGGAACAGCTCGGCTGCTGGGTCCTGCTGCTGACAGATGGGTGTCATCGTGCTGACATCACTGCGGGCCTGAGTGCTCTGCTGCTGTAGGAGGACAGATCTGTGTGTGCTGCCATTCCTTGTGCTCCTGCCTCAAAAAAAAAAAAAGGCTCTGCAATTGCACGCACTGCTTGCTCGATGGCCCCAAGTTGTGTGTGAGCTTCCAAAAAAAAGAGGGTGCTTGTGAGTTAATGTCAGTAATGGCATGTGAGGCCTCTTCAGAGCAGGCTGACAGCACCTGCCCTGGGTGTCCTCTCTTCATCTTCTGAGAAATTTGGGTTAACTTGTCCATTAGCCTCCACCTATTCTAAGATCGATTAATAAGCTATGTTCATATTTTCTTTAATATCGCTATATTTAAAGTTGATGTTTGCATTAAAACAGCTGTGAAGATGCTCTTAAATGTTGAGCTGCTGCAGTCTGGCTGTCAGTCTGCAGAGCTGTGGTTGCTGTGGCAGAATGGAACTGGAAGCCAAGGAGTCCCGAGGGACAATGGCTGCTTTAGTCAGGCTAAAGTCTGATTTGTGACATTCACACCTGTTGGTGCTCCTTCCTGGAGGTAAAAGCAGTGTGCTAAGCACTGCCAAAATGGAGTTATTTTTAACAGGACTAGGACCTGATGTGTCAAAGGTGCTGATGCAGAGCTTGGTGGTTCTGGCAGGTAGTGTCACACCTGCTGTGTGTGTGCTGCATTAGCCGTGCAGCCTCTGAAAGGCATTGCTCTGAGAACTCGGGCTGTGTTGGTTTGAATGGAGCTTTTGTGTTTCCTGGGTAACTTAATGAAGCCTCTTTGTTCTGAAGGAAATTGTTTGAGTAATACGGTAGTGATTGTCAGGCCTGGTGTGTTACACAGGTATGTGTTTGGTTGCATGTGATACAGGTGGTACACCTTGAACAAGTGATGCTGCTTGGAGAGCTGGGCAGTCTGCTGAGAACCAGCTTCTGTTATTTCTGGCTCTACTTTGGCTTTTAGTTAGGTATGCATATGAGTAGGTCTTGGTGCCCTGCTTCCTGTTGTCTTTGTGTTGTGAAGTTGTGCTTCTGGAATCTCTGGGGGGGAGGATGGGTTTGGTGGATAGACAAAAAGATAATCCAGAAAAGTAATTTAGTTTTGTGATTCGTTTTTCCTATTTGTGAATGGACACTTCAATATTCCTGTAAAGTATGAGCTAACGAAGCAAGCATCAATTACATACAATGTATATATGATTAATTTTGATAGATATGGTAAGTATTTCAGACTCACCGATTTTCTGTTCTTCTGAGATTTTCCTGAATTAAAGACAAGTTTTTACATAACAAAGTAGGGGTTACCATTCTTGGCTTTATTCTGAACGTGTTTTGGTAGTATGACCTAAGCACTGACCTTGTACTGCAGGTTAATGGACCTGATGGCATTCTGCAGAACGGAGCAGTGGATGATAACGTCGCTAAAACCAGCCAGCTTCTGGCAGAGTTGAATTTTGAAGAAGATGAAGAAGATACTTACTATACAAAGGATCTTCCTGTGCATGCTTGCAGGTGAGCCCTGATCTTTGCATCGGGCTGATTGTTTCCAGAAGGTGGGGGCACTGAGTGAGGTGTGCATGCTCAGAGGATGGTTGGAGGCAGCTGCCTGGCGGTGGGCAGGGAGTGCCCTCTGCTGAGCTCCTGTGTGCTCTGACAGCGCTGCTTTGCTGAGGTCTTGGGCCTCTCTTGTAGGGGCTACAGAGTTGAGCCATCCTAGAAATGATAATGGTGGAAATAGTTAAAAAGCTTGCCTCAGACCAGAAGTTTAACTCGTGTGTTTGGTACTTCTAGCAACTCTCATGATTCCTGATTTTTTCACTTCCCCTTATTTTGTACACAATTCAAATCCTGTATTTGCATTTTCCTATAAATAATTTCCCAATCACTTCCTCATCTCATTTTAATTCCAGTTACTGTGGTATCCATGACCCTGCCTGTGTGGTTTACTGCAACACCAGCAAAAAGTGGTTCTGTAATGGGCGTGGAAATACATCTGGCAGGTAAATGATTAAATGATGGAAATGAGATGGGCAAACTTGCTTTAGTGTTTGTTTTGAAATGGCATAATGGGTGTGACTTATATTTTCCACGATGATTGAGTTCTCGTGACTTGAATGTGAACCTCCAACCTCTAGGTTTTTTGTGTTATGAGCTTTTACAGCTCCATCTCAGCAAAACTTGAATTACTTCTGTGGCATGAGCTCACTGCTTCTTCCCCTTCTGCTCTTGCAGAACAGTGTGTAACAGATGCTGTGAGCTTCAGGAAGCTGCTTCCAAACAGCAATAAATTTCTTATACTCTGTCCCTTCTTTCACATTCACTTTGAAGTATTCATGCATTGGAAAAACACTGGAACTGTTAGCAGTCATCTTGGCCTGGATGAACAGAGCAGGGAACCATTAATGTCCGCCGGAGTATGAATAGGTTTTTGTTTATCTCTTGATAATGACCGAGTTGCTATGTTACGTAAAGTTAAGACTAAATCTGGTTTTTATATCGACTGCTTATAAATGTGCATCCTCTTTGGTTTCAGCCACATTGTTAATCATCTGGTGAGAGCGAAGTGCAAAGAGGTGACTCTCCATAAAGACGGACCTCTAGGAGAGACTGTCCTGGAATGTTACAACTGCGGATGTCGTAATGTGTTTCTCCTTGGCTTTATTCCAGCTAAGGCAGACTCTGTGGTTGTTTTGCTGTGCAGGTGAGAGAATTTATTACAGTGTTTGTGTTAAGTATTGCACAACTGGATTTCTAAATGGCAGTCCTCGGCTTTCACTTGGTACCTGAATGTTTTATAATCTGGTCTCCTTTTTGTCTCTGTGTCATATTGAGTATTTTAGATGCTGAGTTTTTTTCAGTTCTAGAAATACGGGAGAAATTCTGATCAGGATACCTTGCCTCTGCAGTGTTGAAACACCAAGTGCAGGAACTGATGAATTGGCTCAGCAGGCTACTGGTGTTGGCTTGTTTCTTTTAACCAAGATGCTTGGCATGTTTGAAGAATGTGTTAAACATGTTGTTACACTTTGGTAGATTCCCTTACAGTTGTTTAATAATTTTTCTCAATATTTTGGTCGTGCAGGCAGCCGTGTGCAAGTCAGAGCAGTTTAAAGGATATTAACTGGGACAGTTCACAGTGGCAGCCTCTTATCCAAGATCGTTGTTTCCTTTCGTGGCTGGTAAAGATTCCATCTGAGCAGGAACAGCTGAGAGCACGTCAGATTACAGCTCAGCAGATTAACAAACTGGAAGAACTTTGGAAGGTATTTCCCACTTTTCAGATACCAATTATGTTTTACTTAGTGCTGGTTTTGTGTCTTAAAAAGGAGGGACAAGGCTGTTTTAGCAACGGCATAAAGCAGGAAACATAACCTAATATACATGAGGTTCAAACCATTCCCTTTTGACAAGCAACGCAACTGGGAATTGACTAGAGAAATCAGCTGTTAAAGTAAGAAAGCTTCATCTTTTGGTTCTGTCAGTCAGTAGTCAGGCATTGCTGTTTGGGAGCTTTTTCTGTATGTCTGTTAATGCAGAACAAACTTGGCTGCATGTAGGTGAGCAGGACATAATATCTCAGCATGGTTTTAGCAGTTTATTGTCACTCGTTTGTGCTTAAACTTCAAAACAACACTCTTGTGTGTTAAATTCTAGGAAAATCCATCTGCAACCCTTGAGGACTTAGAAAAGCCTGGTGTTGATGAAGAGCCACAGCACGTCCTGCTTAGATATGAAGATGCTTATCAATACCAAAATATATTTGGTCCTCTAGTCAAGCTTGAGGCAGACTATGACAAGAAGCTTAAGGAGTCTCAGGTAATCTGCTTGAAAAATGCCTGTTTGGGGGGGAATTCTGACCAGGTCTCTCACTTAGTAGAATAGGAAGAAAAACTAAAATGAAATAAATGTAATATTACTGTAATAAAGACATGACAGTAATTAACAGTAGTTTAATGTGCGATCACAGGGAAAACTTTGAAAAGTCACTTAAGGTCTTCCATCTCTTCTGAATTCAAAGTTTGTCTCTCCTGGAATTGTATTCTTTGTCAGAACTGCTTCTTGATCACCACCTGTTATGTTCTTTTCCCCATTCACTTCCCTTTGTATCAAGTCACTTTCCAGCCAAGCTTATAATATGTTGGGGACACTTAAGGGTGTTTTTTTAAACAAAACTAGCACAGGTGGTGATGACAACATTTCTCATTGACTAAATGCATTGTCTTTGAAACAGAGTTAACTTCTACAGGGGGTGTGAATACAGTCCATAATAATAAACACAGATGTTTGTTTGGTGACTCTGGAACAGCTGAGTTTTGTATTTTTTCAGTGTTTTAAAGTTAAGGACCGTGAGGGTTGTGGTAGTTGGTAAACAGCTTTTTAAGAACATCATATATGCTCTTTCTTTATTGTTAGACCCAAGATAACATCACAGTCAGATGGGACCTGGGCTTGAATAAGAAAAGAATTGCTTATTTCACTCTGCCAAAGACTGATTCAGGTAATGACAGCTCAGCTGCATGTTTTGTCTGGTTTTTGTACCTGGTGAATAACATCAGCACTTAAAGAACTGCAGTGATCTGGCCTGGGATATGATAGTCCTGTAGGTTTTTTCTGCATTCTGGGGTGTTGTTGTAAATGTTCTGAGATTTTCTCTTTCCTTTGTAGATATGCGTCTTATGCAAGGAGATGAGATCTGCTTGAGGTATAAAGGAGACCTGGCCCCTCTGTGGAAAGGAATTGGCCATGTTATCAAAGTTCCTGATAGTATCCTTTACTTAAAGAGCCTTAATGAAAGGTTAAATGATCTCTGAGGAACTCCTAAATTGTGTATGCATGTAATTTTGAAACCATTGTAATTAGTGGGAGTCTGCTTAATAAATCAAAATCGGGAAAAATAAAATTCAAATGTTTGCTATAGATTACTACTTAACGAGGTTCTACAGATTATGGTGATGAGATTGCCATTGAGCTGAGGAGCAGCGTTGGAGCCCCCGTGGAGGTTACTCATAACTTCCAAGTGGATTTTGTGTGGAAGTCTACTTCATTTGACAGGTATTGAGAAAGCACTTAAACTCAGCAGATAATGAGTTCAGTAGGTGTATATTTCTTCTAATTTCAGTGGGATTTTTTGAACAAGAGATGATGTATTGTTTCATTATGCTAGCAATCAGAGGGAGTGTGCTAATGCATCAAGTTCATGAACGTGACACCTGCTTCACAGAGCAGCAGCTCTATTGTTGTTAGAGGTGGTAACGTTCAGATGAATTCCGAGCTGTCAGTGTTTCTCACTTTGAAAGCACGTTCAGGGACTTTGGAAATACATTCATGTAACCTGTGAATCCAAGGGGGAAAATTAACTTCAAACTTAGTAGCATTTGGAATTTAAGAAGGAAAAGTTTTGAGGTTCTTTTTGTTAATGCAGTCACGAAGTGCTCTGTGTTCTTATTTGCTCTCCTCATCTTTGAATCACTTCAACAAACTGAAGTTTGAAGGAAACTGAATCTGCTGTGGGGTCTGTGGGCTTGAGGTGTGTCTGTAGTGCATGTTGTGAGATGGGAGTTTGTTGTCCTGACATAGAGGTACTAAGTACAGCTTTTATTCAGCTCTTGCACCTAAAACTTCCACCGCAAACTGTCAGAGTCCAGTTCCTCTGCAGGTTTGTGGTTATACTTCGTAGAATGCACGCTGGGGAAACAAAGATCCGTGTTCTAGAAGTCTAATGTTTGGTCTCTTAATTCTGTTATTAGGTGTTTTGCTTTGTCTTTTTTTACCAAAAGATGTGTTTTAATTTGTCCGATGGCTGATTAACTTCTGTTCTACTCTTGTTCATAATTTCATCTAAGGTAATCGTGATTATTTTCTATTTTTTGTCCTTTGTTCATTTCAGAATGCAGAGTGCTTTAAAAACGTTTGCTGTGGATGAGACTTCGGTGTCAGGATACATCTATCACAAACTGTTAGGCCACGAGGTGGAAGATGTAATTATTAAATGCCAGTTGCCAAAGCGTTTTACAGCACAAGGACTTCCTGATCTCAACCATTCTCAGGTAACCTCATGTTCCTTTTTTCTACATGCAAAGAATACGATAAAGGATTTATGATTGAAGGCTGAACGACTTTGTAATTTCCTGTGCAAGGAATACTGAATAGCATTAAAATAATTCCATAGGTTTATGCTGTGAAGACCGTCCTGCAGCGTCCTCTGAGCCTTATCCAGGGTCCCCCTGGTACTGGAAAAACAGTGACATCAGCTACCATTGTCTATCATCTGGCTAGACAGGGCAATGGGTAAGAACTTCTCTGAATCTTTATGCATGAGATTACTTTGTTATTGGTCCAGAGAATCAGCTCACATCTTAACACTTAAGCAGTCTGTATCTTTGAACTGGAAAGATTTTCTAGAAATGTATTGCTCTGTGAAGATCTGAGCTTAAATCAGAAGATACTCATCTGTAGCTTATTTTTAGGGAGCATGTGTATTAACACGCTGTTGGAGGAAGAAGTTTATAGTTCACTGAGACTTTTTTTTGCCTTTTTTTTCCCCTTAAGGCCTGTGTTAGTGTGTGCTCCAAGTAACATTGCTGTAGATCAGTTGACAGAGAAGATCCATCAGACTGGTCTGAAAGTGGTTCGTCTGTGTGCTAAAAGCCGTGAGGCAATAGACTCACCTGTATCCTTCTTGGCACTGCATAACCAGATCAGAAACATGGATAGGTAAGGAGTGAGTGAGGGGAGAGGGGAAGACACCCCAAAAAACCCAAACTTCAGGTGTTGTGATGGACGCAGTTGATTTAACAGCTCTGACAATCATGGTGTATATATTTTGCTCTGTACATAAGTCATTTTTAATTTTGCAAATACTTTTTCTTGTTTCTCTGGCAATATGTGAAGAGATTCAGTGTGAGCTGGAGTTGTTCTTAATTGGATTATAATGCAAGATTCCATTTTTGCAGCATGCCAGAGCTTCAGAAGCTGCAACAGCTTAAAGATGAAACTGGAGAACTGTCATCTGCTGATGAGAAACGCTACCGTGCGCTGAAACGAACAGCAGAGCGTGAATTGCTCATGGTAAAGTTCCATCAGATGCAGTAGTTTTGTTACTGCCTTCTCCCACGGGAAGCTTAGTTGCAATTTGTTGGCAGATACCAGAATACAGTTTAACTTTGGGCGAGATTCATGGAATGGCATTCAGTGACCTGTATGAAGGTGTTGTCTATCCTACATGATTGATTTCGGTTGTGTTTCTGTCTCAGAATGCAGATGTGATCTGTTGCACGTGTGTGGGAGCTGGTGATCCAAGGCTTGCAAAAATGCAGTTCCGCTCCATTCTGATCGATGAAAGCACCCAGGCCACTGAGCCAGAGTGCATGGTGCCAGTTGTGCTGGGAGCAAAGCAGGTAGGAACCACTGGATTTCCTTTAAAGTATGATTTATAAATAGGTGAAGTAGTAGTTTCGGCAGGAGAATTCAGACTTGGGTATCTGCACTGTCATCAGCGGTGAATTTTTCTTTTTCTCAGCTTATTCTTGTAGGTGACCACTGCCAGCTTGGTCCTGTTGTGATGTGTAAGAAAGCTGCCAAGGCAGGCCTGTCTCAGTCCCTGTTTGAGAGGCTGGTGGTGCTGGGGATTCGCCCCATCCGCCTGCAGGTGCAGTACCGCATGCACCCTGCCCTGAGTGCTTTCCCTTCCAACATCTTCTATGAGGGTTCACTCCAGAATGGTGTCACTGCAGGTGAGTAAGAATGGCATTTCCTGCAAACTTCTTTCTTTTCAGTTCATTAAGGATTGAAGGAAAAATTCTTTAATCTGAATAAGGGTTTTTTTTTTTATTATTCAATTAGGAAGGGAGCTCCCATCACACTGATGGCTTTGAGTCTTTGAGGCATTGCAGTGAAAGTGCTTTTTTTAGTAAAGCAGTACTAATTTTATTACTTTTGTGCTCTTCAGCTGACCGTGTGAAAAAAGGCTTTGATTTCCAGTGGCCACAGCCAGATAAGCCAATGTTTTTCTATGTTACACAAGGACAGGAAGAAATCGCCAGCTCAGGCACCTCTTACTTGAACAGGTAAAAATCAATACTGAGATTTCCATAGAAATACTGATAGTATAAGGAATGTGGGACAATTAAGTGCCTTACATAAGAGGGATACATTCAAAACAGAAGCAAACTAACTGCATTTTGCACCCGGGAAGTGCTGGTTGATTTCCATTTCAGAGCTTGAATTCCAGTGGCTCCTGAAACAAAGTCCTGATGGGTAGATGTTGAAAGAGGAGAAGTTAGCACAAGAGAACAGTAGAAAGCTGGGAATTTCATTTTTTTTTTTTTCCCTATTCCTTCGTTCTGCACATCCAAACTTTTCCAGTGAGTGAGCTTCTAGCACTTTGCTCCTTTGCTTTACATGCATTTGTTTTTGTGCCTGGAAGGAAGAACCAGACCAACTTACAAAACATCTCTGCTGTGATATTTTTAACCTGTCTGCTTCTTGAACTGCGTGTGCAGAAGCGCTGAACACAGCAGGGCAGGCTGTGCACAAAGGAATGGCACAATCGTTGGCTGACAGGGCAGTTGGCATTAAAAAACGTTCTATATTTAAGACTTTAAGATAAAAGAACTGAAGGATCTGTTTGTACAGCAGGCTGGAACACTTGAAGTGCATGGTCTCACTCGAAGTACAAGCGTACATTTAATTCTGAGAAGAGCGTTTCAGAAGAGTGATGGCTGTCCTGAATTCTGCTACTCCAGGAAGTCTAGTTGTGCAGTACTGAAAAGACAGATGTAGATTTCAGGATAAACTTGTGTTGTTGTGATCTCTTTTTAAGGAGTTAACTTTTGGCTGAGAGCATCTGTTTGTAGCCAAGAGGTGATAGCAGTGAATGTTCTTGCGGAGCTTAAGCTGAACTAATTTGAGTGACAGAGTGCTGTGGTGTAAAAATGATCCCTTTCTTGAAGTAGCTTTGTGAAAGAAGGCACAGCACACATGTTCAGGTTTCTAGCCCCATTCACTGAAAATGTTTAGACCTAATGCTGTAACTTAATTAAGTAATTGAATCTTTTTTTTTCCTAGGACGGAAGCTGCCAACGTGGAGAAGATAACTACAAAGCTTTTGAAAGCTGGTGCCAAACCTGATCAGATTGGCATTATTACTCCTTATGAAGGCCAACGATCCTATCTGGTGCAGTACATGCAGTTCAGTGGTTCCTTGCATACAAAACTTTACCAGGTATGGAGTCATTGCCCTAACAAGAGAACCTTTGAAGATAGAAAGAAGCTGAGAAGACAGAAAAGGCAGACGCTGTGAAACTCTGATGTTTTCATTTTTGGTCTGGCTTCTCAGACCAGATTTGTTTATTTAGTAACTTCTGAGCATTTTGGTTACCTTAAGTAAAATAGTTCAAGGGAAGGTAATGCAGGAGTTAGCAAATGCCAGTGTTTCAGGAGAGCAGTTTGCCAAAATAATGGAGAAAGCCCAGTGAGGTTCTGTTGAAAGGAGAGCTTTGATGAGTCCATCCTCTGAGGGCTCATTGAGGCACAAAAGGGAAAGGTCAGCAGTGCTTCAACTGTGGAAAAATATCTCAAGCCGGGAGACGTGCAGGAAGTTGAACACCATAAATCCTAATGCTCAAGTGCTTGTTTGCTTAGGAGTGTGTCCTCTGATGAGTGGACCTCCTCCACCAAACACTAAAACATACTGCTACAAACAAGCTGCTTAGATGTTTAATGCAGTCACTTTTGTAATAATTGAAAGCTTGGGCAGTGTTTTCCCTGAAGAAAAACTTGGTGGAAATAATTCTGCTCCTGCCAGGAATGATCTGTCCCTCTGATTCAGGCTTCTCAGTAGCTGGGAGCAGCAGTACTGATCTGCAGCTGTACTGCTATGAGGTTTTGGGATAGCCAAATTCGTTCTGGCAGTGTACCTGGAGAAGGGCTGCTTTCTGTAGGAGGTGCCAGTTGTAGGGGGGAGATGCAAGAGCCATAAAGCACATGAACATAGAAGTTATTTGTCTTAAACTGAGACTCCCTTTCTCCCTTAGGAAAGCTCTTTAGTGGGCAGTGGAATTATCAGATCATCTGGCATGACAAAAATAACACTTTTCCCAAATGATGGAACTGTTAGTGTGCAGCCAGTATGTTTTGTAATACCTGTTGGTAGTACAACTGTTATGTGCTTCCATGATTTACGTGTTTTCCTCTGTGTTAGGAAGTAGAAATTGCAAGCGTGGATGCCTTCCAAGGACGAGAGAAGGATTTTATTATCCTGTCTTGTGTGAGGGCCAACGAACACCAAGGGATAGGATTTCTGAATGACCCCAGGCGTCTTAACGTGGCTCTTACAAGAGCAAGGTAAGGTAAAATTGGACAGATCTTCTGTTTTAGAGACGAGCTACTAAGGGCTGTGTTCTGTGGGTGGTAAGCCTGTTCCTCTGCCTGGTTTAAGGGAGCCTTGAAGGGAATATAAAAATGACTGAACTTTACAAGAGCGATCTTAAATCAGTCAGCATTGCTGTTTTGTTTTGGGAGTCTGTAGAATCCAGCACGCTCTTCCCCTTTGTCTGCAGGACAGAAGTGGTCTTCCTTCTACTCCTTTCTGTCTCAGCAGCCATTGTTACAGTTTTTCTTTTCTTAGAATGAGTTTGGTTATTAAGAAGGGAAGCTACTGAGAAGTCAGTGATGTGCTGGTTGGCTTCCCTTGGTATCTGCTAAGTTCTATAACAGTGTAATGTGGCTGGTGAGCATAGTGACATGTTTGACAAGCCTGTAGAAGGAAGGAGACTGCTGCGGCCAGTTTCTCAGGAGTCACAAGCTTCCAAGTGTACAGAAATCATTTGCTGTATACAGGAAAGTTGGGTCAGGGTCTCCTATGCCTACTGTCACAGGGTTCTCTGGAGTTCCTTCATCTGCTGCTGTTCTAGCAGTACTGTGTAACTTGTCCTGTTTTATAAGCTGATCTTAGTTTCATTGTTTGTTCTTCCATAGGTATGGGGTAATTATTGTTGGGAACCCAAAAGCTCTGTCTAAACAACCACTTTGGAATCACCTGCTGAATTACTACAAGGAGCAGAAGGTTCTGGTGGAGGGACCACTGAATAACCTCCGGGAGAGCCTCATGCAATTCAGCAAGCCCCGAAAACTTGTCAATACTATCAACCCAGTAAGTTGGTCTTTCCTGTTTCTCAGATGTCTGTGGCATGAAGTAACTGGGCCTTGGTAGCCATAAATGGATGGAATAAACGGACACCCAGGTGCCCTCACACACCTGTCTCTTTTCACTTTTGTTGCCTAGCAAACGGGCTGTGGCAAAGTAAACTGCAGTTTCTAAATGAAACAGTTTATCTTTATTCACTGCAAAATTTTACATGGGGTAACTTTTGAGGTGCGTGAGACATCATGTAATTACTTTGTATAGGTTTAGCAAGCTTATTATGCAAGTGTTCTTTAAGGTTTTTATGTGCAGTTCTGTTGAAAATTGTCAACGTGTGGCTGAGATGATGGCTGGATGCTTTTCTCGTATTAGAAACAGTATCTGTGATGGTTTTGCTGAGGTTTTTACTCACCTTGCAGTCAGGTTGCAGTGCACAGCTCCATGCTAAAGCTTTGTCCAACTCCTCCACTGTTTTCAGGGCGCCCGCTTCATGACCACTGCCATGTATGATGCACGTGAAGCTATTATTCCAGGATCCGTCTATGACCGGAGCAGTCAAGGTAAAGAAGCTGTCAGCATTAACACCCTTCACCAGTTTTTTTTCAGTTAATCTCTGGGGTTGGGTGTCTTACAGACTGCAAATGTTTAAATGCTTGAAGAGACGCTACGGAATAACGTTGGGGTTAAAAACTGAAAATGCTCATGATGTTTGAACACTTAAGGAGGGATTTTACTGTCCCTGATGTTGCAGTAACCTCTGTAGTCTAACTCCATGTCTGAAGAGCAGATGATGAGAGGTGTGTGTGTGTGTGTGTGTGTCAGTCTTGTAGGCATTGTGAACAACGTTATAGAAGAGTGATTGGATGAGGTGACCACATTTATGTCTCTTTGAGACTTAAGAGTGTGGGATAAATAGGGAACTAGGAATCCCAGAGGCAGTGATAGGCCTGTCCTTTCAGTTTATGCTATTTTTCCTGCTTAAAGTCCTCCCGTTACCATTAAAAGCAGGAATATGAATTTCAGAATATTCAGGATGCTTGAAATAACTGTGACTTCCCCCTCCCCAGGGCGCCCATCCAACATGTACTTCCAAACCCACGACCAGATTGGGATGATCAGTGCAGGCCCCAGCCACGTCACTGCTATGAACATTCCCATCCCCTTCAACCTCGTGATGCCCCCAATGCCACCACCAGGTTACTTTGGGCAGGCCAACGGCCCAGCTGCAGGTACGGGGCCGGGGGGGACAGTGCCAAAGCTGTGGTGTGGGTCTGATGTGGGATAATGCTTTTGGTGCTGTTGAGACTAAGCTTGTTGTATTTCTTCGCACCGACTGCGCTGAGTACAATGTGAAGTATTGCCTGAAGTGAGTTGTCAAGTCTTTGTAGAAGCATCTGATTCTCACACGCTTATAAAGCTTCTCACTGTTGGTTTGGATAAATGCTTTTCCAGGACGTGGGGCACCCAAAGGGAAGACTGGTCGTGGTGGGCGCCAGAAAAATCGTTTTGGGATTCCTGGAACGAGTCAGTCAAACCTTCCCAATAGCCAGGCGAGCCAAGACGTGGTGTCCCAGCCTTTCTCCCAGGGCCCACTGACTCAGGGGTATATCTCCATGAGTCAGCCATCTCAGATGAGTCAGCCTGGGCTCTCCCAACCAGAATTATCACAGGTAAGCAGAGTGATGCATGGTCTGCCCTTTTTCCTGGCTTTTATGTCAGTGTTCTGTTTCTGTGCGCACATCTCTGTTTCTTAGAATTGAGGAAAGTAGAAACTGAAACATCTTCAGTTCATTTGGCCACAGCATTTCTTACCCTCTACTTGGTGGGCTTCAAAAGTACACTTGACCAAAATAAATTAGAGCTGCATATACCAACTTCACCTTGAACCTTAACATTCAACTGCTGCCCTCTCAGCTGCCTTGTACTGCTGGAAGCTTTATAGCAATTCTGCATCCAGATGGGGCTAAACTTTAAAAGCGGAAACAAAACAAAAAGTTGTTTTTTCTTTAACATTGGCTACTCTGTCAGGTACTACTGGAGCTTGATGCTGCTTAACACACGCTCTTGTTTCCAGGACAGTTACCTTGGTGATGAGTTTAAGTCTCAGATTGACGTGGCGCTGTCACAGGACTCCACCTACCAGGGGGAACGCGCGTATCAACATGGCGGAGTGACGGGACTGTCACAGTATTAGAGTGTAAGCACTGCAGTCACCCCTCTGCTTCTCCTCCCTGATTCCAGCTCTTGAGAACTGTTTCTCTTGTGACAGCCGTAATACAGCTCTCATTTTGCTTTCTCGCTTTCAGGTTGAGGAAGAAGAGCTAAGCTTGTGTGGAGCTTAGTTCATCAGCATTTTATTCTGGGTAATAAAAAAAATAAAATAAAATGGATACCTGTTTTCCACTGCTAAAACTGAAGCACCACTGTGTGAGAACAACAGGAGAAAGAAACCAACCAACGGAGAGGAGAGAGAGAGAAAGAGAGAAAGGAGAGCGCGCGAGAGAGCCCACTGCTAGCTCACTGAGACAAGGAGACTGACCGGAGAGGAGAGAGAGCAACGACGGACTGGCTGGCGCCTCACAGGGAAGGCAACTCACCCTGCAATGAGTGGTCAGCCGAGTCCCTGCTCCCCCAGTCCAAGAAGCTCGAGAGAAGGGCCTTAAGCAGGTTTCACTTCATTCCATACTTCTCTTTGCGAGCAGGGCATTACTTTTCAGAGCAGATGGGGAGAGGAAAACCCTCATCTCAGAGTTGTTCTCATTGTCAAGGGGTACTATATTTTAGCAGTAACTGTTTACATTTTAGAAGCAGAGTATCTGAGAGAGAGTTCCTAAGTTGACAGCAGGCCAAGCAGAAATCCAGTGGAACGTAGCTGATGCTCAACTCTGAGATGGAGGTTTTGTTGTCCAGCGCTGGCTCTGAAATCCTAGTGTCATCGTGCTGCCCACATTCTGAATGGGTCTTTCGTGACAAGGTGGTTTTAAAGAGATTCTTTCAAAGGAGCACTGAATTTTTAGAAGTTTGTCTCTGAATTCTTAGTGGTGGACCTGGGAGATCCTTGTTCTGAGAAGCTTACAAAAAGTGTAAAACAAAACTAAATTAGAGCACCAACCTTGAGAACTTTCAGTGTGATTTAAAGTTGCAGCAATCAGCCTCTTCTTCCTACATCGGATAGCAGTTAGAGTGGAAGGAGCCTGCGCGCTCGAGCAGGAGGAGGGTTTCAAAGTGTTTTCTGTATGCTTTAATTGGCTACTGTCTGGACTCTACTCTGTGAAAAACAAGCCTTTCTGTAAGACGAACTTTGCGCTTGAAAGGGGATGGGTTCCTGTGCCCTTCGGCCCTGGAGGAAAGGATGCTAACAGGCCTGCTTTACTGCTCCCTCAGCTGGGGGGAAGAAGTAGTGGAAACTGGGGATTATATTGGTTTTGAAGTAAAGACTACAATGTTACCGAAGCAGGCTGGAGAAATGGACAAAGCAGGCAGTTGTTGGAAGGTGGCCTCTGATAGATGGGTATAATTAGAGATAATGGGGTAGGCTTTTGTGTGGCTTCTTCGGTGATTAACGCAGATAGCCGAGAGGTTCAGGTGTTGCAGAACAAACCCGGAGCTGCTTTTTCAGGTAGTGCACCCAGCTGTGCCATCGGTGCTGGCTGAAGAAATAGCTGGAAGTCAGAACTGAGAACAGCACATAAGAGAAGCCATCCAATTTCTAACTTGTACCCATATCTTAAATAAGTCATATGGGAACACTGGGAGCATTTTATTTGTGTCTAGACCTTTTTAGAAACAGTGCAGAGAATCACAATTCCTACAGACCCCTTTTTATCGGATTCCAAACTGCAGCCCTCTGCCTCCCACCAGGCAGAGAAGAGCAGAGCGAGTCTAACCTCGGTGTTTGTAAGGTTTGAATTCAGTTAGCATTCTATCAAAGGGCTCCAAGTGTTTCTAGTCTTTTTTTTGGGGGGGAAACTCAAAATACCTCTCAGATGAATGTACTTCAGCAATGTAAAACCCACTTTTTGTATCTGGGGGGAAAGCCCTTTCATCACTGTCCTTTCTGTAGAGTGTTGACCCGCTTTCATCACCTGTATTTGCTGTAGTTTTCAGGAGTGTCTCTTCCCCAGCACAGACCTGGTGTAGCATACCCACAGCCGTGAGTAGTGTGCACATAGAATGGAACAGGTGTTCAGCATTTGTGTTCAGTCCTGCAGTGAACGTGGTTCAAGAACTGCAAAATAAACTCAAAATTTTCCAGAAATGAAAACCATTCTTTTCTCATAAAAAGCCTCCAGCGTTTAGACTTCTAAAATGTGAAAGAATGGAGACACAGGCCACCTTCCTTCCTTGTGAGATGGACTGTTTTATTTATTAACATTGCCGAAGGGCTTCTTTTAATTTTTTTTTCTTTCTGTAGGCTGCGTAGCTGCATAGACTTTTCAGATAGGTTTAAGCTGTAACCCTCTGTGCAATGCAATCCATTGAGTAATGTAACCCCCTCCTCTCCCCTCCCCCCCTTTATTTCACTGATGGGAATGCCTGCCTCTGCTTCGTGCTGTTTTTTTTTTCCTTTGTAGCAGTTACTCTGAGTTTTATAACTCAGTGTTACTCGGTGTTACTCTTTTGATTTTGTCTCAGTTTGTTTTAAACCTGTTTGTCATCAATAAAATATTAATAAACAGCTCTTGCATTCACAGTGGCCCCCTACCTTTCCATGATGAAACCGTGCACCATTCATTAAATCTTAGTACGATTGTAGAAACTTCAAGTTTATTACTTCCTTTAAACACAGACTGGTACAAAAGTGGGGGGGGGGAGAGCAGATGTGGGAAAGCAAATGCAGATCCTGGGTGGGTGCTCAGCCTGGCTCCAGTAACAGCCCTGCGTCCCTCAGTCCGCTCTCGCTAAGTACCAAAAGGAAAGGAGGGGTCTGTAAATCCCTCCCATTTAAGTTGGAAAGGAGCAGCTCCTGCTGGGTTACGTCCCACTCAAAGCTCTTAAAACCTTCAGTGGTGGGCACTGCTTTCTCTGCGCTATGTTAGGGGTTACTGCTGGATGTGGGGAAGCTGAAGGTGAGTGCTACCAAACTAAGGGCTGTTCTCAAACTACTCGACCTGGGTCGGCCTTCTGCTGCATGGTTCAGGTATGGCAGCAGGGCAGTGCTGCAGGAAGACGTTCCTCTGCAGCTCTGGCAGTGGTTTAACCCTTAGTGCTTCCTTGGAAGAAGGCGGCAATACTTCATCACATCTTGGGGACAATACAACACAGGTACAAAAACAAAAGTAAAAATAGCAATAGTCCACACTATGCTGCCAGGCTCATATTTTGAGAAAAAAATTCAAGTTAACTCAGCTTCCTTGTCCTCACCATGCACAGAAAACAGCAAAGCTGCAGGGGTGCCAGGAAAGCCTCTGCTGGAAGGGCAGCACACAGCACTGCTCTGGGGGCTTCTGTTCATGGCATTAAGCACTGCAAGAGCAACGGCCACACTGCTGCAGGGGACTGAGACCCACAGCCAAGACAAATCCTCAAAAAAGAACCACAATAAGCCAAATAAATCAAAAATAACCCCAAAATGCATACACACATTATTGATGTGGTGCCTGAATTACGAGCGTTGTAATACTGCTGTGCAAAGCTGCCGCTGCACCGTGCCGTGCGGCTCCAGCTGCACCCATTGCTTCACTCCGCGGGGTGAATGAGCACCGTGCTGCAGCAGAGGGAGCTCAGGGAGGGCTCAAAATGCCACCGACTGCGTGCTGCCCCTCCTCAGTCACAGCGCCCACCCAGCCCCTCCCGTGGTGCTGCTCCACAGAGGCTGATGCAGACAAACCCTCCACAACGGGTAAACGGGGGCTGAACAAAAGCAATGCTAGAGATAACTCGGCTCCAAGGACACCAACATACAGCTCAGGTGTGAAGCAGAAGCACTGCTGTCCCACGGCCCCAGGGAAGGGATTCAGTCACGACTCAGCTCGCATCACCGCACCACACCTCTCCCTGCAAGTTGGACCCGAGCTGCTGCAGCTGAACCTGCCAGCATCACTTCACCAAAGGGGTCATTTCGTTTTGCATCATGTAAGCTGCAAAAAGCTGAAAGCAACACAGCCCAGCAGCAGCTGCTCCGCCAGGCACAGGAGGGGGCCGGGATTCCCAGCCTGGTGTCTCTGCCATCCACAGCGCATGGCTGAGCAGCACCAGGGTCAGACCTGATCATAACCCCGTAACCACCTGCAGGCTCTGACAGAGCACCTCAGAGCACCCAGCACAGCACTACCCCTAAACCAGCTCCGTCACCAGCCTATCATGCAGGCCTCCTCCCTGGCTGCACTTAAGAAGGCAGCACAGCGGGGAGCTCTGTCAGTCCCTGTCCCAATGGGAAACTCCCTAAGCACCAGCACAGAGGGCATTTATCACACTTGGATTTATTCCATCGACCATTCCGTGCCCCCCACGGCCCGTACCCACAGCCACTCCTCTACCTGCAGCCACACTCATCCACCACCATGTCCTCGTAGTGCCTCAGCACCACGTTGTCACTGTTGTCATAGTAGAGGATGGAGATGGGGGACAGCCTGACTGGAACACAGCAGGGCTGGGGCGTCCCCTCCGGATCCAGCGAGTGCACCATGGTCTGCAGGATGGCGTGGTTGGTGCTGTTGAGCTCAGCTGTCAGGGGGAAGGGGCACTCGCCCAGGCAGTAGTTGGCCATGTAGCCCTGGGGGGCGATGATCCAATTCTCCCAGCCAACGTCACTGAAGCTGATGTAAAGGCGCCGGGGCTTGCAGAGGTTGCTTGGTGCGACTGGGACGTTGTAGGCGCTCCTCCTCCTCCTGGATGCCCCGCACTGCTGCTGGCTGAGGGTCACCACCAGGAGCGAGGTGCCCAGGAACGAGTCGATGCCCGCGCAGGGGCTGCGCTGCCCTGTGCTCAGCAGGGCTGAGGCTCCGTCTCCGCTCACCGCGATCTCCAGGATCAAGCCCAGGTTCCTGCTGCGAGTTGTCCAGTCCTTTGCCACATCGCTCAGGTTGAAGAGCAGAGACTGGTGCAGGCGGGCGAAGGACTGCTCCAGCAGCAGCTTGCGGCCTCGCTCCGGGGACGGCGTCCCCCTCAGCGGCACCTGGCAGCTGCGGTACAGCCTCAGCTCAAAGCCCTCAGACCCCCGGCCGGGGCTGTGATACGAGTTGTGGCTGAACTTGATCTCCAGCTGAGCCATCGTCAGGCGCTCACCCTCCTCCAGCACTGAGAGGTTAAAGTACAGACGCTTCTGCAGGCACAGCAGCGGCTGGGGCTGTGTGCTATGAATGAAGTGGCCTGATGGAGAAGAAGAAATAGAGGTGGTGGTGTCTGAACCCCATTGCGTCGAGCGGGATCAGCCTCCCAGTAGTCAATCAAGCTCCTGGCTGCACAGCAGGAGGAAGGCAGGCAGGGCAGAGACAGGCAGCTCAACACATCCACAGCTGCTGGATGAAGATGACAGGGCCATCAGCCCCACAGCACAGCCTGCAGAAAACTGTCAGCATCGCCCCCAGGACAGGGGCGCTTTGAGGGGATGGAGAGGAAAGGACGGATAGCAGCAAACTGACTGAACTGACAAGCTGCCTGGGAAAGCCAGCCCTAGATTTCCACTGGAAACCTGAGCTCAACAGAACCTAACCGTGCCTTGAGACGTGGACAGCATTGACAAAGCAGCTCCCACAGAATGGAAGGGCTCAGAGAAGCCCCACGTTTGGGGCCGGCTGTGCTGTATGAGCAGCCCGAGGCAGGAGGACCCAAAGGAGAAGGGGGACGGGACCCAGCAGGATTGCTGAGCATCCGCCTCCACCCAAAGAAGCTGTGAGCCTAAATTCTAACATCATTACCTACAACAGATCAGACCATCCACAGCCAGGGCTGGTCTCAGAAATCATTTCTGGCTGCTGCCCTGCCCTCCCCCAGCCATTCCCAGCCCAGACCACAGAGGGGCTCTCAAAAGGCAGGACGCAAACGGCAGCATTTCTGTACCTTGGTCAGCGAAGACACGGATGATGTTCCCAGGGACGTTAAACTCCTCCACCCTACAACCATCCACCGGGTCTCTGCTTGTTGCAGGGGGGCTCTTTCTCTTCTGGAAGATCCGCCAGAGCACAGACGGCACCGGAATGGGGATTTTGGGGCTGGGCTTCGCGCTCAGACCCAGGGATTTTAACAGCAAACTTTCCTGTACACTTACATCCATCCCCAGACTGACAGTAAGGAGAGCCCAGGCAAGGCCAGCTCCAAAGCTGGCACGCACAGGGAGAGACCACATCTCCGCGTTCCTACCCGCAGACAAAGAGCAGCGCTGTGCACAGGACCCACTGCCAGCTGCACTGAAGACAGGGCCAGGGGGTGACGATGGCCTGATGGGAGCCTTTGATCTCGTTAGCGCTCAATTAGCACACAGGGAGTCCCAGGATTGGGCAGAGGGTGTGAACAGCCCCCCCTGGCTCCCCGGGGCCTGTTAACCCTTTGAGGCTGTGGCAGGACAGCAGCTCAGAGCCCCCTCCCCTTCTGCATCTCCACACCGTTGAGGTCCAACAAGAAGTTCCACGCGGTGGCAACGCTGCCAGCATGCAGAGCTGCTCCCTGTGTGCCCTGGAGAAGGATGGATCTGGTGGCCACTCCACCCAGACTGGGGAGACTGGTCAGTCCAGGCATTCTCTCACTGCCTCCTCCCCAATCAGCTCTTCAATCACAGCGTTTAACACTTCTCTCCAAAGGCTGTTAACTCCCAGCACACCACATCTTCAAACTCTGCCCTTCAGCTCCCACTCACACCATCCTCCCACAGCCCAGGTGCGCAGACAGCAACCAGCACCCACTTCCCACGCAGGACCCCCCCACTCAGGCACCCACACACCAAATGCTGCAACCCAACCCGTGCCAGCGCCCGGCCCACCCACACTCTGAGATTCAGTTTCCTTCATTTCCTCCCTCCTGCAATTCCAGTTCAAAAGCCAAGAAACTAAAGCACACATAGAGCCCTCTGAAACCCTGCTAGGAAATCACAGGGTGACAACATCCTGCCACAGCTTGGCAGTTTCCAGCAAGCCAAAGTCACATTTCGCTTTCAGTTTACCACGTAACTTTCCCTGAGGCTCACATGGCAGCAGTGACTCAAATCAACATAAAGAGATCGAAAAAGAAATTAAAAAAATTAGCCAACCTGAGATGGATGCATCCAGTATCCTACCACTGCCTGCTGATTCAGGCCAGGAGGAGCTCTGTGCTGGGTCAGCCCCAGTTTCAGGGCTTCACAGCAATGAGGTCTATGACCCGACCCAGCCCAGCCCCGAGCCCCCACCAGGCTCTGGTCAGCGCTGCACAGGCAGCAGAGATTGACTGCTCTTCGCTCAAGCAAGCAGATGTTGCGGGGCAAAAGTCTGGAGATATCTCTTATATGGGCTTTTTAAGCAAACAAAACGTCCTGGCCCTCATCTTGGGCCGGAATAATGCTCTAGGGCTGGGTTTCCAGGAAGACCTGCACATGAGAACTGTGCTGCGTGCTGCAGCCTCCAGAGAAGCACAGACATCTCTGAGTTAGAGACCCCTCCAGGTCAGCGAGGCCCAGAAGTGCACTGCCTCACCCCTCTGCTGCCTACTGGCACCTGGAGCAGAGCTGGCTTTGGGCTCCCTATGCCTGATACTGCAGTGCCAATGGAGGAGAGGACGTTTCCCCCCTCCCCCCCCACCTGACACTGCATCAGAGGACCCTTCAGTGCTGCTGAGGCAGAGTGCTGGGGAGGGGCCAACGCAAACAACAGGAGAAATCACAAGGGGACCGAGATTAGCTGAGGGATGGAGTGAGAGAGGAAGCACCAGGGGACCTAAAGCCAGCTCCAAATCCTACCTGGACCAGCAAAGCCACTGCCTCTTAACTGAACCAGCACGAACAGCTACAGAAAGTACACAGCATCAGGAGAAGCCTGGTCACAGGCAAGGCCTGACAGGGGCCTGTTCCATCAGTGGCATCTCTTCCCCGGCTCCAGGCAGGGGATGAAGGGGCGTTGGGGATTAAGTCCTTCTTGTGCCTTTCATTTGCTGGGATTGAGCGCAGGGTCCTGGGTCAGTCCCCAGATCCAGCCAGGCTGCAGCAGCCACGCTCTCATAACCGCTTGTCTTTCACAAGTCCGTTCTTCAGGTGCATCCTGTGAATGAGAGCACAGCAGACAGTGAGCTCCGGCCTCTGCACTGACTCTCCCTCACTCTCACAGACCGCTGCTGAGGTCAGACCTGCCATAACAGCCTCATGCAGGCAATCTGAGACTGGTCTCCCATCGGTCAGACCTGCTCTATGGGATCCAGCATCTCATGACTTTGTGCTCCACACAGACAGCAGGTGCTGCTCGGGGAGCAGTGTCACAACAGAGCCAGTTCTGCCTGGTGAGCAGGGGAAGGGAAAGGCGAGGATTCATGGGACAAAGGTGGACAGACACAGCACAGCGCCGAGGCGTGGAGACACAAAGTTCTCCCTGATCCCTGCACCTATTTATTATACTCTGCATCAAGACATCCTTCTCTTTCCCAGCCTGGTGGTGGGTGCTCTGAATGCTGCTCCACAGCATCTTCCCTTCTCCCAGCCCAGAGATGCTGTCCATGCCCCCACCCCTGCCCACGCACCCTTCTTTCAGAGCATTGGGCAGCTGGAGTCCACCCTCTCTCTTCTTGGCTGCTGTGGTTTTCTTGCTGTCCTCCACATCATACTCACGCACGTCGTTCACCTCATGCACCTGCCCCATCAGCACCTTGGCCACAAACAGGACGATGTACTGCAGGGGGAAAGGCACCGTCAGCCACAACCCCCAGGCCCAGAGCTGTTGCACCCAGCCCATTCGATCCCATTTGCTGCGTGGGGCATTTCTCTGCTGCCTGCAGGCAGCTCCCATAGGGGGTGGTCAAAGCCCTGGGACAAACGCTCCTGCAGATGCCATTGACTGACTTCATCACCACCAGACAATGGATGCAGCTGCCACCCAGCCCAGCCCAGGGTTCAGCTTCACCCCTCCCCCAGAACTTCAGGAGATGCCATTTGTGCCTGTATCACATCTGTGCCTGTATCACGTTCCCACCCGCCCCAGTGCCAAGGAACCCCCAGGCAATGACAGCCTGTTCACAACCCCTTCCCGTGGATCCCTGGGCTGAGAGACAACATTCTCAACCCCAGCACCAAGCAGCCCTCTGGGCACTGCCCTCCTCCCTTCCCACTCAAACCCCCACACTTCCCCGTGCCTGCAGCTCCCACGGCCACCCTGGAGAGGTGGGCAGCAGGCATTACACAGCAGCAGCTGAGGCAGGAAAGGCAGCGTAAGGGTTGCTGAGCTTCCCCTACTCACCAGAAACCAGTAGATGTTCATCAGAGTGAGGACAAGGAGCAGAGCATTGAAGAAGAAGTAGAAGGGGATATTAGGAACCGACTGGAGGCTGGAGTAGCAAGTGGCGTAGAGCACCTTGAGGGGAAACCAGTAGAGACGGAACCAAAACCTGCCAGGGCAGAGGGAGCAGGGTGGGATTAATGGCCCCCAGGGATTCCCAGAGCAGCTTCCTCCAGCACAGCCTCCCTTGTCAACTCCTCTTGCAGCTGGCAGTCCCTGCCCCTGGCACCTGATTTGGGTTTAAAGGCCTGGCTCTAAGACTTCACACAGCCCCCCTGACCGGGCAGGCACCTCAGTGAGGGTATTACACCACTGGCTGAGCACCAGCACCAGGGCTGAGAAATGGCTTTCTCAGAGTAGAGGCAATTCTACAGCGCAGCTGGATGGGGGGCAGCAGAGGAGCACAGCTGGAAGGTTTTCTTAGTTCTGTGCATCCCTTGTTTATCATTCAAAACCTTCCTTGTTCTCCCCCCCCTCCTCATATCAATCGTTCCTGTTGCCACCTCTCCTTTTCAGAGAAGCCTGCAGAGAGGGAGGAAGGAGACAAAGGGATGCACCAGGAGTGACAACCTGTGGGTAATTTATCTCTGCTCTCCATCTTTCTCTCCTGCCTTTCCCCAGGAGGAGCAGCAGGGCTGGGATCTGAGGCAGGCCCACGTCCCGTTTGCTTCTTCAAAAAAAAAAAAAAAAAAGAAGAAAAAAAAACAACCCACAAAAATTGTTTATTAATGCTAAAACCAAATGAGTGGGAAAATGGGAACAGCTCCTCCTCCCCTGGGGTCATTTGTCATGCTGCAAGCAAAATTTCACAGGCACTTCTGTGGTGACAGACGGCAAAGTGACTACAGAAGGATTCCAAGCCCAGCATGGGGTCAGGCTCTGCAGGAACCTCTCCCCAAATAGTTTATAGAAACAACTGGTTCCCATGCACACACACCCAGCAGGCTGTACCCCGGGGCACCAGGGGGACGGCAAAAGCTGGCAAGGATGGCTGGAAGTGGGATCAGGGCTGGGTAGGCAGACAAACTCACCAGCTGACACTGAAGGTGAGGCAGCCAATGTTGGAGATGATGTCGTTGAGCCGATGATAGACCCCCCCCCGGTGCTTGAAGTAGACATTGAGCTTAGTGAATTCCAGCTGCACGTCATTAATATCATGCAGGAAGAGCACGAGGATGCCCACGTTGTGGTACCTACAGGAAAGGGCAACAGGGAGAGAGGGAGGGGTGGACCACCGGGTCTGCATTAGCACACAGCACACACTGCCCACTGCACCACAGGCAGATGGGCTCTGTGAATAATGCAGAACAAGGCCTGGGAAGGCACGGCGTGGCAGCAGGGCAGCTCTGGCACTATGCAACGGTTCGTGAGCACTGGGATTGCTGTGGGAGTACAGGGTTAGTGGGAGGAAGGGTCCGTGCCAGCCCAGGGTGAGTCCCCCAGCGCACGCTCACGAGATGCATGGGAGCACAGAAAAGCCACAGCCTTTGCTGCACACTGCCCAAGGCTGGCATTGGTACAGCACAGGGGGACAGCACGACAGCCAAGGCCCTCACCTGAAAGCGTAGGAAAAGGCTATAAGGGTCAGAGCAACCACGTGGTGGAGCAGCATGACAATGGAGTCCTTGCGCCAGGTGTCCATGTAGGCAGTGGCATAGATGGAGTGCCCGTAGAAGCTGCACTGCAACAGGTAGGCGATAGCGATGTCCGTGGGCACATCCATACCCTTCTTCCAGTCTAAAATGGGAGAAAGACACCCAGGGTGAACGCAGAGCCTTCATCAGCATCAGAGAGACAAGAGCGCAAACAGTGAGGAGCCAGCAGCAGCCAGAGCTGCCCCAGGTGCCTTTCAGAGCTTTGCTGTGCTCAACTTCCACTCAGGACTTCCCAGATGAAAAAGAGGTGAATTCTGGAAGAGGACCCAGGCACCCTGGCTCCCAGACTCCTCCTTTGGCATCAGACCCATTCCCCCTCAGGGACTGAGGGCAGAAGCCTTGATTTACTTCCCTCCTCCAATTCCTCAACCCCTCTTTCCTCCATAGCCGAAGGCATCCCAGACCCTGCTGCCTGCAGCAGCCACTAGGTGACACCCTCTCTGTAACAAAGTAATAGAGACACAGTGTTCTGTACTAAAATCATCACAGAAAAGTTAACGTGGGGGCTTGGTCTGAGAATTTCCCTCCCACCAACTTCAGTTCCCTTGTTCAACTCAGGTTTCCTATGAACCTGAACATCCTAACCCACACCCGACTCTTCCTGTACCGTAAAAGACGGACGGTGGGTCGTAGAAGAAGGGGTAGTCAGTGAAGAACAGCAGGTAGCAGCCATACGACCAGGATATCGTGTAGAAAAGCAGCTTCCAGGCACTCTCAGGCATCTTGGCAGCATCTTTCGGCTGCAGCTTGCACCACTCACCGAAGGGCTGTAAGGAGAAGGGAGAAGTGTCACCACACAGCAAGGAGACCCCGAGGAGCCCAGCACAGGGCTCACAGAATCTCTAAGGGACTCCAACACCACACACGGCACCAGAGGACAAAACCGAGGGCGTGAGCCTCATCATTTTGGCTTTCTTTACAGCTTGAGCTCGGAGGCCTGAGAAAGAGCCTAAAGCAGGGAAAAATGCAAAGTTGGAGATTCATCCGCTCAGCCTTGGCCATGTTGGAAAGCAGCAAAAGCAGAGCCTTGCAGAGAAGGAGGAAATCTACAGCACGCATCCCAGGGTCTGGGCATCACTCCATCACCCTGGCTCCAGGAGCTGGGCTGACCACAGCTTGCTTTTGCAGAACAGAATCAATACGACTGTAATAAAATCAAGCCCCATCTGCATAAGGAAATCCAGAAGAGGAAGCTCTAACAATACCACCCTACGCATTTGGACTTGGCAGTGCTGCCAGGTCCCAGAAAAGAACCTTTCAAGTGAGGAAGTGATGGTTTTGCTGAGTCCTGAACACAGCTGCTGCTGCTTTCCAACCAGTGGGGCACAGAATCCTCCTGCACAGCCCAGCACCGGAGGGAGCAACTCTGCATGCGATGTGTGCGTAAGGGCTGCTCATCCTGCTCCCTCACCCCAGGCTCACCCACAGCTGGCTTGCTTTTCACCCCGGTGGTTTGCAGCACCCTTCCTGCTGGTCAGGACTCGGAGACAGGAGGCAAAGCCTCCCCAGATATGGCCAAAGCGATGAAGGGCGAGCAGTTCAGTGGATCGCTCACTCTGTTAAGAATGAAACTTTCTCACTTCAAGTTCCCCACGATGCTGAGGATGACGAGCAGCACATCTGATTTTTGATACTCACACTTTGCAACAGCAGGAGAGCGGGGGGCCAAGGACTGCTCAGAAATTACAGTGAAAGCAAAGCTCCAGCATTAAACAGCTCAGCTCCCCAGGAGTAAAATGAAGGATAGCATTAACTGCTCCAGCTCAGATCACGCGTGCTCTGCGAGCGCACCCTCAGCTCAGCTATGGCTCTCAGCACTGATGTTTTCCCTCAGTGGCAGCTGAGCAACACCAGACACCACCTCTGCTTCTAATCATGAGACTGACAGGGCCCTACCAGTCCCAGCAGCCTCCACCCGGCTGCAGCAGAGCATCACTCAGCGGCCAGCAGGAATTGCCCCTCCTGAAACAGATAACAGACCCCGGGGGGGGGGGGGGGGGGGGGGGGGGTGCTCCACTGGGAGAGATAAGCCAGAGATGAAAACAAAATGCTTGCAAAGTAACCATACCCTGCCCCAGGTCAGCACTTTCTGCAGCCCGCGCTTGGCTCCTTGATGCTCAAAGGCTAAATTAAGGCTCCAGCTGTCCCCAGGCAGAGGCCCGCCTGGCTTTTAGCCCCTCTCTGTGTCAGATTTTCAAAGGACTCCACTCTCGGTCTAAAAGTGCTTTGTTCAGAGCTCTGAGCAGCTCTGGGAAATTCTGACCTGGAAGCAGCAGCCCCTCAATGCTCTGCCAAGCTGCCCACAGCCCCTGCAGCCAAAGAGGGGCAGCTCCGGCCTCCCTGTGCATCCTGCATTCACAGCGTGGCTGAGAACACACTGCTGCCAAAGCTTCTTCCAACAGGAGTCACGGCAGGAAAAAGAGAAGGAAGCTTGAAGGGTGAATGAATAATGCAGAGACAGAAAGTCCCGAGCCCAGAAAGCATGAATTATTTGTATCTCCATAAAGTGGAGCAGAGAAGCAGCTCAGCTGTGCGGGCAGCTCAACACTTTGCCAAGCAGACCTTTGCCACTCTTGTGTTCTTCATTAGGGACTGGATTTAGGACATGGTGCTCAACCCCACAACCCTGTTTGCAGCAGTGCTGTCAATCACCAGCCAAGTCGCTCAGCAGCATCTCTGCACCTCAGTTCCTCACCTGAAAAGGGGGAAGGCTACTACATTTCTATTCCAGGCAGGCAGAGCTGGCGACAAGGGCTGTCACTCATAGCACATCCTGCTGGGCTGGCCGTTTCTGGATGCTGGGGCCTTGGCAGAGGTTGGAACAGTGCAGCAAACCTGGCAAACCCGTCCTCGGGGCAGGTGAGGTGCGAGGCAGGAGATGCCCTCCGCTACCCAGCTGTCGTTCCCATGGCAACAGCACGGAGATGCTTGTTGCTAAGGGCAACGGGTGCTGCTGCTGGAGCAGTGGACCTGGCTCCGGCTGAAAGAGCCCAAAGCTCCTGGCAAGTGATGTAATGGGGCTGCTCTTAAAGCGCGACCGGCTCTTCCTACCTCCTCCACGATACTCCCACACAAACCTTCACAAGAACCTTCTGATTCACTTGTAAAATTAATGGGAAACAGGGTGGGAGGGCTGTGCCAGCTCCCCCGCACTGCCTGGCACAACCTGGGGGCTGGGAAAGAGCACAGCAGTGGGTGAGAGAGCCGTGAGAGCAGCTTGGAGCTGGAGGGAAAGAAAAACCAAATGGAAACTGCTGCTGCCCACAGCATCGGAGAAGTGACAAAAACTGTATATTCACAGAAAAAACCAAACACCCTCACACCCCTCCCGCAGCCTGGGGCACTGGAGGAAAGCAGAGCATCCCCTTAAATCTGCAGGCAGCTACAGCAGCAGGACAGGAGTCCTTCCAGCAACCTGGCAGGTCTGCAGTGACGGGTTATGAATCAAAGCTTGTTACAGCCTCTCAGCACCTCAGTTTCTCAGCAAAGGCACTGGGAAGCTGGGCTGGGCTCTGGACAACACTTTCCAGATTTATCTGTAATAAAACACACACTGACAACTGCAGCCAGCCAACAGACATTATTTCTTCCTCGGTTCCTCTGTAAGCAGTCAAATCTCCCCCATGGAGAGAAAAGCAACAGCAGACGCTCTCTGGAGACCCAACCCAGCTGCCAACAGGGTGCTGTGGGGGCTGAATAACCTTCTCATGTCTGAGTGCTGACACAGCAGCACGGGGAGGGCAGCCCCCGCTCGGAGACCTGCAGCTTCGCTCCCAGAGTGAAGAAAAGGCCCATTGTTGTGGCTTCCCCCCTCGAGCTGCCACAGTTTGTGCTTCAAATGCTGAGCAGAGCACAGCGGGATGAGCCGGGGAGGTGGGTGCGGAAGAGCCAGCAGCAAGGGCTGCTCTGGGTGGTGGCTTTGGGGACAGCAATCGTTTCCTTCAATCCACATGTCCTGCTCTGGGGTTTGGGGAAAAAAAAAAACACAAGTCTTGACAATACTGTAAAATGGAGAGAAGTTACATAAATCACTGAAAGGGAGAATAGGGAGCATTGCTTTCCAGCTTCCACATCAGTGCTGAGACTGTATGGTAGCACTTACCTAGAAACTCTATTTTCAGAGCCATTTTCCAATGTGCACAATACTTTTTCTTGCAGAAGACACTGCAATATCCTACAAGTTACACCACTAAGGCAGCAGGCTGACTGGTGGGCCTAAAACAGGAAACATTCACCCACTGCAGAGAAAAGGCAGCCATTACAGCAGGGGGTACCTGGCAGCCACCACCAGATTCAGAGGCAGAACCGAAGCTTTCATTCAGAACAGAATGCACTTGGCCTGGGTGCTGCTGGGCTCAGCTGCCCTGGGGATGCCCAGCTCACACAGGGATGCCCAGCTCACTGCTTTTTAATCCTATCTGATAGTCCACATTCGCTCAGCTACTTGGGGTCTTTCCTGCACTAAAACAACTCTTTTCCATTTTCACACCAAGCAAGGACCCTGTGAAAAAGAGACAACAGGCAAAAATTATCTTTGCTCTAAGGATGATGGGAAAACCACTTCTAACACACAGACCTGGCAGTTCCAATGGGTGAGAAGCGCACGCTTTCAGCTCCTAACCAAACCCCTCCCACCACACACACAAACTCTACTGCTTCTTCAAACCAAGGGTCAGATGTTTCGTGACAAAGGTTAAACGCTGTGGTGAGAAACGAAACTGCGGCCCTGGTGCTCCCACAGAAAAAAGTAGGGCAATGCAAACAGCACAGGAAGAGGTGCATGGCTTTAAGGCGCTCGTCGCACAGAGGAGCCAGGTCACAGCCACAGCAAAGTGAGATGCACTGCATGGTTCAGGCCTCAAGGTCTCACGGTAAGAGTCACTTCCTCTGCAGACACAGAGTTACGATTCAAGCTGCAAGATCTATTATTTATAAGCAGCACGCAGGAAAGTAGCATTCTCCGGACACAGAGTGCATTCATTTTTATAACTGTATTTCAGTTCTTGCAGGGAACGTGAAGGCATTCAAAAGGAGGAAGGATGCTCTGAGTCTGCACTGGGAAGCAGTCCTAATGTGGGACAAGTTTCCTCCCAGTGTTAAACAAGAGGGTTTTACTTTCTCACTGACATTTCCCCAAGCAAGGAAGCCTCCTGCTGGATGCCCCACTGCCCGTACAGGAGGCACACAATACAAACCCATCTCATAAAATCTGCCAAAGGCTGTTGAGGAGAGCCACAGTCACCAGCTTTTCCCATAGCAAGTCCAGCAGAACAAACAGAGAAAGGCTTTAAGTTCTTCAATTAAAGGTAAATACACGGTTGTCTCTCACTGCTGCCACCCCTCCACCTCTCTGCTGGGAGGAAACTGATGCTATCGCACACCCGCTCACCCCTGCAGCACACGCAGGCGTAGCCGCAAGAAGTGGCTCTGATGAACCCTCCTTGCTCCTCTGCAATTACAAACGTGACCCACTTCTCCCTGGGAACAATACCTCAGCATTGGTGCACGCTGCCAAGTGTCCTCCGAGGGCACGGAGCGGACTGCACAGCTCCAAGAGCTTTTTTCACACTCTGATTACTGCTCTTCCATAAAGCCGAGCCTTTCACAAGGAGAAACTGGAGCACGAAGGGAATACATCCCCATTTGTTACAGCAGACCATCATTACCTCCAGCCTCGCTCAGCCCAGAGCTCCCGGGCACTGTGTGCATCCCAGCAGCAGCCCCAGGCAGACAGGGCTGCAGGGAACGAAGGGAAACAGCCCTGCACAGAAAGCCAGCCCATTATCACTGCCACCTTGCCTAACCATCAGCTTCCAATGGCTCCAGAGGCCTTGGACTGGAACTTTGCACAAGGTCAGGCTCCAGCTCCACTGGGATAAGCAAAAGCAACTCTGAAAAGCAAAGGCAGGGCTGCTTTGGAGGCCTCAGCAATGTAAGTCCTGATAGCCTAATTACAGGATGCAAGGTAGCTCTCTTCAATCTATTAAACAGTTTCTGAAGGAAGCGATTTCCCCAGGGCACACGGCCTGGCCCATGCAGACACAAGGAGCCCTGTGCTCCATCACTGCTCCAGGCTGTGTCTCTGCGCTCCTGGGAGATGAGAAAACAGCTGAGAGCTGAGGATTCCCACCTGACCCAACACGCAGCGCCTGCGTTAGTTCTGTCGTTCCAATCCTCTCAAGGCTGCAGGAATGGCACTGCAGAACACACAGCACCTCTCTGGGAAGGCAGTGAAGAAGAAATTGCTCCTGCTGGGACTGAGCCATCAGAAAGGAAGCATAGGGCTCAATTCATTATGGATGCTTTTCACAGAAAAAACATTAAAAAATAAAAAAAATTAAACAGGACTGTTCTTCATCCTCAGGGAAGCCCTGCTCATTCTGTTCCTTACAAAGCACCGCACTAAAAGGGAGGGGATGACGGTCAGCAAACCCACCCGGGGGCTGAGCAAGCTGCATGCAAGCACCCTGCATCCCCGGCTCTGAAGGTCAGCCCAGCACTGCAGCACGCTGCCATCCCCGCCGCCGCGCCAGGGAAGGAAAGCAGGGAAGGACATTTTTCATGCAAACCGCAGCTGATGCTGAGAAACGTGGCCCGGTCCTTTGAGCACCTGCAAGAAATAATCCCCAGCCCCCTACCCGACCCCGTTACACAGCGTGGATTGAGCTCTCCCGTGCAACGGGATCCCCAGCCCTCCGGTGACGCTCTGCCCTGCGGGACGCTGCCCGGGGTGGGAACGCAATGCCCGCTCACGGCACGCAGCCCCAGGGGACGGACGATTCCTCCCACACAAACCACCCCAGCTCCCTAGGAGAACCACCACGCTTCTCTGCGCGACGAGCTCGGGATGCGGACGGAGCCCCGCGGGGGGAGGACCGGCCGCTGCGCGCAAGGAAGATTCGACCGCAGCGGGAAAGGCGCCCACCCGCGCAACGAGCCCACGGGGTTCAACCTCAGGGCAGGGCGTCGCAACGAGCCGCAGCCCCGGGAAAGGAGGACGAGCCCTCCCGCATCCCGCGCTACTGACCCGAAAGACGCGGCGGGCGGCGGCGCGGCGCAGCACGGTCCAACCCAGCGCGCACAGCCCGCACAGCAGCACTTCTCCCCAGCGCAGGTGCGCGTTCTCGGCCCACGTCCTCCTCGACAGCTCCCAGCCGCAGTCCGCGCAGCCCCGAGCGGCCGCCGCCAGGCTGCCGTATCCGCGCCGCAGCAGCTGCCCGTAGCCGGGCATGGGCTCGGAGCCCCGCATGGCGCTCACTGCCGTTCGCCCATCGCCCCGCCGTGCCCGGCGGCACCGCGCAGGCTCCGCGCAGAGCGGGTCGGTCCAGCCCCCCGCCGTTACCGGGCCCTGGGGCCGCCCACGGGAGGAGCCTCCGCGCTCCGGCCGGTGCCTGCTAATTAGCGGCGACTCATTAAGGGGCCTGGCAGCGGGCGTCGAACGAAGCCACGCTGGAATTTCTAATACGGAAAGCGACGCGATCGCTCCTCTGAACGATGAGCCTCGACAGCGGGCGCGGCAACAGCGGGAACCGCCGGCAAAAACACCGGGATTTCAGATGGCGCCTCGTGATGGGGCAGCGGGAGCAGCTGCGCCCCGCAGGACGCCATCAGCACCCCGGCAACAGCACCCAGCAGAGCCCTCCACGTTCAACATCCGTACCATCCACCCCTTATTATTATTTTGTAAACGATTCTCCATGCTTCTCTCTGTTCCACCGGTCCCACAAAAGCCTCGCACAGCAGGAATTTGTCCTCTTTATCCTCTTCCTCGCGGGGTGTTGCCACCACCCCGTTACAGTTACAACAGGTGCAGAAGTTCAACCAGGGACCAAAAGGCTGCGGGATAAGGAGATGCACCTGGAGAAATGCAAACCCTGCCTCAGGGCCAACCCTTACGACAGCCCTTACCGAGCACCTCCTCCCCGAGATGGGCTGCCTGCATTCCAGCACACTGCTGGTTCACACAGCAGGAACCTCATCGACAAGGAGCTCGCAGTTAAAAGCAGTCGAATCGATCACACAGATCAAACGTTTGCTTTGCAAGAGCAACAGGTTGAAGATGAAGGTTCTCCTGAAATGCTGACACAAATTCCCTCCATCCTGAGGCAGCACGGGAACCTCGGAGCAATGCTTTGGAGCAGCACAGCTGTGTTCTGCATCAGCCACGGAGCAGACAAATAATCACTCGTAAATAGAAAACCCATCTGTGGAATCCTAAGTTGAAAAAATAGGAGTTCTAAGCCATCTAAAAGTCCCACAGCCATTCTGGGAGAGTCATTCTGCCTTCAAGTTCTTTGGCTCTTCCCTAATTGGTCTGGGGCAGCAAAGAGAAAACACAAACTCATTCCTCTCAGAGGTCTGAACACCGCTGTTCCCCTATTCTCACACTGACAGGGCTGGCTCCTTCTACGCCACTTGCTTTTATTGTTTACATTTTTAAGTCAATTTATCATGGCCCATCAAGTGGGTAATGGCTGCCCTGAGCACACAAGCCCCTTTCACATCTCGCTCAGACAGCTCCACAAAGGAAACATTCATTCAAGACTGGACCATGAATAACCCCTCATTGAAAAGAGCTGCTTGCTAAACAAGCCAAGGAAAGAGACAATGAGCTCTTTCAGAGCAATCACTGCGAGGTGGGCACAAAGGAAATGCCAGTTAGACGCATTTACAGTGTAGTATAAACCCCCTCTTCTCCCTCTCCCGAAAACGTTTTGCAAAAGATAATTCAAAAGATAAATCAATATCGGAGTTCAGGAGGCCCCGCTGAGGGCTGCAGGCCGACATCTGTTCTTCGTATCTCTGCCACAAAACAACCACCCGACACAAAAGGCAGCCTGCAACGCTGCACAGGAGTCCAAGGCATAATCACACACTGCTCTATTAGCTACGTTCCATTACATGTCAGGTGCAACAACCATCACGTTCTCAGGAATGGCTGGGGACAAACACACGTGTTGCAGGATGTGCTTTGTTGCAGAAAGATCTAATGCTTTCCTGGCTCCAGGATATGAGATGTTGCATTTATCAACTTAAGATCAGGGCTGAGCCTATTACAATTGGATTATTTCTATTCTGGGGAAGCTTTCCCTCTCACCAGCAGTAACCCCTACAGCTGCGCATCCTCCTTCTGGAGGTTGTTAACCTAAAAGGAGTCATTATCACACTGAAAGATCAGCCATAACTCAGGATTCACCCATGCACTGAGGTCTGATACCTGCAGTTCACCTTCATGCTCTCCCCACAGGTATCCTCAGTACCATCCTCAGTACAGCATGACAGGGCTCAGTCCCAGAACAGAATTACTTGAATTTCAGAACGTAAATTAAGGGGCACACCGATCCAGAAAAGGCTTTATTAGGAATGTTTAAGGTACAGTGTTGCGAACTTGATTTGCACTGTATTTTAAAGAGTTGAAAACCCACGAAAGCCAAACAGGCTTTTTGGCTACCAAGTTAGAGTAGCTACACATTATATACAAACTTATCAATGGCTTCCTGGATTGCAAGACCCTGCCACACTGAGTCAAGCCAGACCAACTTGCAAAGGGCATTTTTCCATGTTACCAGAAGGGTTCTGAATTACAACCCCACTTCCCAGGTACCACAGAGCAGGGCTGCTGGCCTCTTCCCTTCTCCTCAGGCGCTGGGGGCGTACTGCATGGCAAGTCGGTCAAAGTCATTCTCCTTCAAATCAGAAACAAAAATAAAACGAACAAATTTCACACTCTACAGCAATTCACTAAGGCAAAATGAATCCTAAAAAGCAAACTGCCTAGGTCTCTTCTCAATTATTTCAGTTTGTTTCACTCTCCCTTCTCCATTATCTTCCTTTGCCCATCCCTTCAATTCTCTCTCATCCAGAAGATTTCCTCTATTTAAGCACAGTCCCACACTAACAAACAAGTTTGTAATCTGGGTTAGATGTATCTCAAAGCATTTATTTTCAGATGTAACCAAATTTGGGGTATACCTTGTATATATACACTCAACCTGGATGTTGAGTATTTCCAAACACATCTCACAAGGGCTAGAAAATTTGCTGGCAGTGGTGAGACACTGGAGAAAGAATATGGACCTGCCTGTTTAGAACTGTAGTCATGTTTACAGCAACTAATCCCTCTGCCCCCATCCTCTTGCTGGTAATAAATCATTATAAACTCAGTTTCATATTGGAAAATAACCAGTACCTTTGCCTGATACTCCTTTATGAATGGATGATTTTTATGTGCATCCTTCAACTGTGACAAATAACGATTTGTAACCTGATGGGATGAAAAAGGGAAATTTAAATACTGAAATAACACGAAGAAAAGCCAGAAAGTTTAAAACAACACTTCAACAACTTTGTTCTCAATGAGTGAAGAGCTGATTTCTTCAAGACTCTGAAGTTAGCAGCCCCTTTTAAAATCAGTAAGACCTTCCATAGCTGATTCAACAAAAAGAGAAAACCAAGCTCAGAACTTGAAGATTTCTTTCTCCACCCAGGCTTTCCTCTACAGTATGCACCACTGTCTACAACAGCTGCATTTCTAGACTTTATTGAATACTGAGTATTTCCCCATGCCCCAGAACTCCAGAACTGTTTTATTCTGCTAACGCTAATCCCGATGAGAACACAAGATTGCAAAACCCAAAAGTTATCACGCACACTAAGAGCACACAACCTGTCCCAGGCTGAGCAGGCTGATCTGCTTCTCGAGTACCATAAAATAAGCCTCACCTCTGGTGGTTTGCCCAGGTGTTGTGACAGGACAACAAAGTTGATCAAGGTCTCAGGATGGCCACTATCCTGGAAACAAAAACAATCACCTGTCTTTGTGACTTACCCCTACTATGACTAAGTGTAACAGCTGGCAATGGACAATTGACAAGCCCATAGCTCACTTTACTGGAACAGGTAAAGTAGAAGAAAGGGCAGGTATTAACAGCAGCTACTCTTAAGGACATTTTCATGAAGCATAATGGTGAAGTTCCTTGCTGTTCTATTCACTAAGTGTAAGATATATTTAGATTCAGGCTAATCTGCCTGGCAAAACCAGAAAGTACCTTGTCCAGTGCCTCCTGAAGTACTCCCTCTGCATCATCCCACTTGCCCTGAGCCATATAGCAGGCTGCCTGCCCATTAAGCAGGAGGAGAGTGGAGGAGCATTTGTCTGCCATCTCTTGGAAAATGTAATAGGCATCTTGTAACTTCTCACCACCCTGCAAAAGGAGGACACAAGCATGCAGTTTCATTGTGTATCATTAAGAGGGCTGTATATTCTTTCTGTGGTTGAAGAAAGGGGCCATAAAGTTAATTTGAAGGGTTATAAAATGAAATAAGCTGTCGTCATTCATACGACACAATCTCCTCTAACATGAGAGACCACTGTAAGACTACAGATGAAAGAAACACAAAAACATTCAATACTAAGAACCACCTAAATGAGTAAAAGATCAAGGTTCTCATTCAACGAGAAAAAAAACATTTCAAATGAACCACTTCAGAACACCAATTTTATGTCTGGAAGAACATTGTAACATAATAATGTAATAAGAGATTATTAAATGAGATTTTATGATTAAACCTAGGTACAGACACCTGGTTTTTCAAAATGTTCCAGCTTCAGAAAGATTCTAGATGCAGCAGCTTACACTGACTAAAGGGTGAGAGTTTCCCTAGAGAAAAACATGATCTGAAAGAAAACTTAGCCACAAGCTTCTGTGGGGCCACAGCTCTGTACAAAAGATTTCATAACAAGACAAAATGAACACCAAAAAACTCTTACCAGTATTGTAACAGGCTCCTGCATGCATACCTTTGACTTTACTGAATTTCAGGAGACTGTTTGGTTTCAAACACCTGACATCCAGACTACCAGACGTGTTTTTGGCTGATTATTTGAAGCTCTTCATTACAATACAGTTCCTTGCCAACCAGTTGCAGGCACCAAAAGGTTTAATAAGATACGGTGACTGGGCAAAAAGCCAATTTCTATCTCTGCAGAGACAGATTTCCTTGAATGGGAGGGCTGATTAAGAACTTTTTACTACACTGGAACTGAGTTTAGGTAGTACTGTCCTGTTACACATGGGGTTTGCTTTGAAACAAACAAAAACATCAAAACAAAAAACTGCATGCTTTTCTGAAAGCACGATGTGAAAACAGGAATCATGAACAAGGCACAGAGTCTTGTCTGAGTGCTGTTTCTCAGGTACTGTAGGCTGGGGATACTCACTATAGCCAGGTTCACCCAGGCAGTAGCCAGCTGAGTAAGGGTTGCATCTTCATCTTGCTCCTGCATCTTCTTAAGTTCCTTGCTGCAGATGCAAAAGTGGGAGTTGCATAAAAGGAACACAAGGCCTATCTCACAGTTCCCTAAGACACAAACAGAAGGCTATAGTTATCTTTGTCAAGCTCTTTCACCTCAATAGCAAAACAGCCATAGCAAACTACTAACGAGGCACAATTACCTCCTAATGTTTTACCAAGAGAAGTTGTGAAAGAGGTCCCTGTTTCTGTAAGGGAAGGAAGAAAACCCAGGCCTAGAGATTCAAACCACTTTATGCTCGCTACTCAGACACAACAGGACACAGACAAACTTACTCACCGAGCCAGATCAAGTCTGTCAAGCTTTAGAAGAATCTGGATCATCATCGCCGTGCTGCAGTGAACAAAAGCAAATCAACTGTAACGATGGCACGTTTTATCATTCCTTGTGCTTTGCTCAGGAGTGTGCTGCTTAGCAGAGATGCACTACCCATGCCAGGGCCAAGGCATGAGGCAGCCAACAAAGCTGGTAGTGCTACAGCAGGGCTCAAAGCAGAGAAGCATGCTTCCAGCTGCTCTCCTGGTGTACGGCCATAGTACTCACTTCAGCAGTTCTGAATACACACAGATCAATAAACCAGATTCTTAAGTTTCACAAGGGAGCAATAGATTTTATACTGTAGGCTGTGTACCAAATCACTTACTATTTCAAAAGCAAACCTCCAAACAGTCTCTCAATGATTTCAAGGCTTTTCTGAGACAAACCAGACCTTGGGCATTTCTATTACAATTCTCCCTAGATAAGAGACTTTGCTAACACACACCTCAGAGATACCTGATCAAGTTACACTTACCATTCCAAACTTTCCCCTTGATGTAGAGTGCGTAGAGCTGCATCAGGATTTTTGTCATGGAAATAGATCGAAGCAGCCATCAGCAAGAAAGTAGTATTGGCCACATCGACACTTTTTGCCATTTTTTTGTCCAAGTCAGCAACAATTGCATCTCTGTAACAACGTGGACGAAAATACAGAAACGTTTAAAATGCCTTGCCATCAGAAAATCTACCTTTTTGTGGCAAAACCACAGCCAGACATAATAAAAACTATGCTTCTACAAACTTCCCACATAGAAACATGCTTCCTGTCAGACAAAGTTTGATTTCCAACTTATTACCAGACTTACCTTTGACTCTCATTTGAGAGATATTCTGCAAACATCCGCACTGCTTGGAGCTCAGGACTGGCATTGGCTTTAATTTCATCCAGTACAACACCGTATTTTCTCTATTGAAGATAAAGAAGGAAACCTAGAATTTATCACCCACTTGTGTAACTGTGCTCAGATTCACAACCTGCCCCATTCCAGCCCTGCAGTCAGATGATTCTGCTGCAAACCCATCAGTCTGCAGACTCACCTGGGCGATGTAGGCTCTGAACAAGAAAACGTCCCTCTCTGCTTCCTTCTCGGGGCTGGATGGCTGAAAGGAGGACGAGAAACAACAACTCTTCTCAGCAACCCGTACACCAAAACCCAACAGGAGGCAGCCGGGGCACGCACGAACCCTTCTCCCTTTCGAAAACAGCCCGAGCCGTGACAGGCGAGGCCGAAGGGCGCTCGGGGAGACCGCGCCGCCAGCAACCGGTGCGGCTGCGGGGAGGCAGCCCCACGGAGAGGCACCGACCCCGGGCCCCCTCCGAGCCGCCCGTACCTTTATCCGCTGCGCCTCGTTGATGGCGGCCTGGTAAGCCCCGATATAGAAACTGTTCTTCACGTCAAAAAGCTCATCCGCCTCGCCGCCCTGCCCGGCGGGACCCGCGCCCGCCCCGGCCGCCATTTCCCCGCTCCAGACACGTCCCCGGAAGCAGCTGAGCCCCGAGGGCTGCCGGGAGCCGCCGTCTCCATGGAGACCTCAGCCTCAGCCAATAGCCACGCGAGGAGGACGTGACGTCATCAAGGCTCCGGAGGCAACTGCCGGGCGAGGCAGGCTGGGCGGGGCCGGCATGAAGCAACCAATGAGAGCGCGAAGGCGGCCGGAAGTCATCGGGGTTGAGTGAGCAGCGGCATGGCCGCGTTTCGGGAGTTGGGATTGGCTCCGTGGCTGGTGGAGCAGGCGCGGCAGATGGGGCTGAGCCGGCCTACGCCCGTGCAGGCCTCCTGCATCCCGCCAATACTGCAGGGTGAGTGCGGTCTCTTGGTCCCCCGTCGCTCCCCGTCGCTCCCCGTCGTTCACGCTCTCCACTCTTTCCCTCCCCTCCCACTTAGGCCGTGACTGCCTCGGCTGCGCCAAGACGGGTAGCGGGAAGACGGCAGCTTTCGTGCTGCCGGTGTTGCAGGTGCTCTCCGAAGATCCCTATGGCATTTTCTGCCTGGTGCTGACGCCCACCAGGTATGGAGCAGCTCCGGGAGTCCCCCTGCCTGACATCCGGTGTCCCCACTTCCCCCGCTTAGCCCTACCCTCCCTGCAGGGAGCTGGCCTACCAGATCGCCGAGCAGTTCCGTGTGCTGGGGAAGCCGCTGGGCCTGAAGGACTGCGTGGTGGTGGGCGGCCTGGGTGAGTGGCACTGAGACACCAACACGGGCAGGCTGGGGACGAGCAGAATGGCCAGCATGCTTATTCGTGCCGATGTGTCCACGTCCTTCCTCTTTGAGGCTGGTGGAAGCCAGAACGATGTTCTCCAGCCACGTACGCTGCACGCTTATAGGGTTCGATCTCCTGTGACCCGGCTGCATGTTTCCCACTGCAGACATGGTGGCACAGGCCCTGGAGCTCTCCCGCAAACCCCACGTTGTCATCGCAACGCCTGGCAGGCTGGCGGATCATCTTCGCAGTTCCAACACTTTCAGCCTCAAAAAGCTCAAATTCTTGGTAGGGCAGATGCTTCACTCTTTTTAAATATTCTTCCCCATTTTTTAAGGCTTTTTACTTTGTGAGAACACTTGCAGATGATCTCATTTATTTGTGGCTGTGCCTAGGTTTTGGATGAAGCTGACCGGTTGCTGGAGCAGGGCTGTGCTGACTTCACGGCAGACCTGGAGGTGATTCTGGAAGCTGTTCCAGCACGCAGGCAGACGCTGCTGTTCAGTGCCACGCTGACCGATACGCTGAATGAGCTGAAGAGCCTGGCCATGAACAGACCTTTCTTCTGGGAGGCTGCATCCGAGTATGTGTGTCTCTGCTTTGCCACACGTGGGATCCTGCTTTTTCTCTGTTATCTCTTTACTCTCTCTTACATCTCGTGTTCCATTTTCTCTTGCTGAAGCTGTGGATTTTAGTGCTTTACTGTCCCTTTCCAACAGGGTGCGGACAGTAGATGAACTGGACCAGCGTTACTTGCTCGTACCCGAAGCAGTTAAGGATGCATACCTTGTCCATTTAATCCAGACCTTCCAGGATGAGCATGAAGACTGGTCTATTATTATTTTTACCAAAACCTGCAAGTAAGTGGAATTTTTCCTAGTGATTGCTTTTGCTGTACAGGTGCTTTTGTGATTCTAATTCAGATTCCAAATTCCTACTGTACTGCCATTCAGCTATGCAGCTAGCTACTGCAATTTGGTAGAAGAGCACCTTTTTTTGAGCAGCCTGGGACTGAAGGGCCACTCGGAAATGTAGCATGCTGGAAGGTCAAGCTACTTTTACTTCCCTGCAGCCACCTTTCCTTTTGCTGATGGATACTGGAAAATGGGTGGGGAAGAGTTTGCTCTCCTGTGCTGTTCATTCCTTCAGGTTGCTCACATTGCTGGGGACTGAGACACGGTGCTGGTGACATTCCCCTGAGCACAGGTGGGAATCCAGTCGCCCTCTCAGGGGTGAGCAAGTGAGGAGTGGGTATCCTGTTCCCTGATCTGTCACAGTGCTTCAGTAACGAAGCACGCTGTGGTAACTGTGCTATGAGGGCTTCCAGAGGAATCCCAGCTCTGTCTTGATCAATCAGCTTTCTGTTTTCCTGATGTATTTTGATTTTTTTTAATTTTTTTTTTTTTCCTTTTAAGGGAATGTCAAATCTTGAATATGATGCTTAGAAAGTTCAGTTTTCCTTCAGTAGCTTTGCATTCCATGATGAAACAGGTGGGTGATGGGACAAGTGTGGGAGGTGGGTGCTTCTAGCTGGATCCCTGAGCCAGACAGCTGTCTGGGTCAGCTCCTGTAGGTCACAGTGGCCCTAATCCAGGATTCTCCTTTTCCAGCGGCAACGATTTGCAGCTTTAGCAAAGTTCAAATCCAGCATCTTTAAGATTCTTATTGCTACAGATGTTGCTGCCAGGTAAGAGAAAACCGCAGTCTCTGTTGCCAAAGGCCTTGACCCCACTTTTAAAGCATGTAAACTGTAGAGATTAGGGTGAGCTTAACAAGAGAGCTTTAAACTCTGCACGTGGAGGTAGGACAGGATTGCAGAATATCTCTAAGCTATGTTTTGGAGCCCGTTTGTAGGCAGTGTAGTTATGATCCTGTCTTGTTGTACTGCCTCAGGTGTACGTATTCTAGCAGGAGAGTGATTTCTACAGAGAGTTGCAGGGTATGAGAATTTGTCCTAGAATAGTTTCAGCTTATTAATAAATACTCTGTGTATGAGAATATTAGGCTCTTGGACAAAGCAAAGATCAGGAACTTAGATTTTATGTATTAAAATTAAGTTTATCGGCTTCTGTTCTCTCTCCCTGCATTGCAGAGGCTTGGACATTCCTACTGTACAAGTTGTCATCAACCACAACACTCCAGGCCTGCCAAAAATCTACATCCACCGGGTTGGCCGGACAGCCCGTGCAGGTGAGTGGGGCAAACTGCACCCCTTGCAGCAGTGCTGCAGCTGGCTAAAACTGGGATCTCAGTGCTGGGGCTGTGCCCTGAATGAGAGAAACCTTCACAGCAACTGCAGTACAGTCTTTTCAGTCAACACCAAGATGCCAAGTCTACTCAGATCACTGGCTCAGCATTGTGCCTTAAGATTGCAAGGATAGCTTATCTTGTGTCTGATCTGCACCAATACTTAACTGCTTTTTCAGAGCAAATAAAGACTCTTTAAAGCATCCTGTCACCATAATGTGCTAGGTTGACTGATGGAGATGGATGGAATTTGGCATGGGTTAGGCTTCCTTTCCCTCTGCTTGTCAGGATTCGTGTGTCACTGTTTTCATCATGCAGGTCGGAACGGAATCTCTATTACAATGGTGACACAGTATGACATCCATCTTGTACACGCTATCGAGGAGGAGATCAGTAAGTGGGGAACATTAATACTACTAAAGCATAGAATCATTTTTGGGTCTGTGGTACTTGCAGCCTGGATTTTATCAACCAGGATGTATGGTTCAGAGCAGCAACATAGAAATGTTTTCCCTTTCCTGTGTAGCCACAGCTCAGAAAAGGAGTGCTTGAACCTCCATCAGTTTAGTTCTTGCTGTTGCCAGTGGAGGAGAAACTCTGTACTTTGTTTCCTTTTTATTAAAGCAGACAGCTTTTTTCTTCCTCGGTATTGCATGTGCTGAGGTGAATGAAAAGAGCACCGACTTCATCCTTTTCTTAAGGAAATAAGCCTAATAAATGCAACATCTTTTGTAATTCCCATAGTAAAAGGGAGGATGTAATCCTTTGTTGTGGGCCTACAGAAGTGACAATGATCCTAACTTATGACAACAAGTCTACTCCTAGTCAGTGGAACTGTGTAGATTACTTACTAGTTGAGAACCTGCCTCTGGATTTCATAATCAACCACGTATGTAAATGTCTCATCTTGATTTTAGAACTGAAGCTGCAGGAGTTTTCTGTGGAAGAGAAACTGGTGCTTGACATCCTTAACCATGTGAATGTTACAAGGAGGGAGTGTGAAATAGTAAGTGTGCAAACGTGAAGCTGCTTTGTTCAGAGGACAGGAAATCTTAAGCAGCCAAGAGATTTGCTGTTGGCTAATATCAGGTTCTGTATATGCAGGTTTTCTTTTGAGCACATAATTCAGAATCTTTGTTCCTTTTTCTAGTGGAAGCACTTAAATATTGGCCGGGTGGTGGGGGTTTTGTTTGAGCTATCTTCCCTAAGTTAGCTCTGCACATTTCTGAGCATTTAGTGCTGCTGAGTGTTGGGGCTGGAGGCTGGTAGCTGGGGGAAGGACTGCAAGCTACCAAATGTGTGCATGCTGCTGAGATTGTGCTGACTGAAGCAGGACTGCTTTTCTCCGTGTCAACTCAGTACTTGGATACTGATGGCTCTGCTGTATTTTTTTCTTTGGCAGGAACTGGAGTACATGGATTTTGACGAGAAGAAAGAAATAAATAAGCGGAAACAAATGATCCTTGAAGGAAAGGTGAGAGTTGCTGCTCTATAAACAGTTTTGATCAGTAGCTGGTATAATGCTCATGACATGGAAAAGAAACGACAGTTCCTGCCTCACTGCTGGCAGTGCCTCTCCCCTCCTCTTTGGGGTGGTGAAGTTTATCTTAAAGGACAGCTGATTTGAAAAGTGTGCTGGAATAGTGTCTGACTTCAGCAACCCCCTCAGCCATGGCTTTGAAAGCAGAGTGGGCATCTAGCAAAGGCAAGGAACTGGCACTGTCCCTGTGCATATCACTCGTGTCCTGGCGTTTGCCATTGCAGGATCCAGATCTGGAGGAAAAAAGGAAGGCAGAGCTGGCCAAGATCAAAAAGAAAAACAACAAATTCCGTGAGAAGGTCCAGCAGACACTGCAGGAAAAAAAGCAACTGCAGATGAAGAGGAAACTACAGAAGAAAATGGAGCGTCGGAACAAACTGCATGCTAAGGAAGAGAAGTAACATCCTTGGCCTCTCGTTGATGGAGGAAGTGTGGGAGCTCTGCTGGTTTGCTTGGACTGCCCTGATGTTGCTGCTGCCTTGGGAATACTGGGATCCAAGAGTTTTTATGTGGACACTTTTTAACCTGAAACTAATATTGGAGAGTATGGGGAAGGTGGATGAGGAGGGAAGGGACACTTTTTGATGAACTGTCCCCATTACTTTTCCTCTCTGTGTAGTGCTGCTGGCTCAGGTCTTTCCTGACAGGCTCAGTCAATTTCTTGAAAGAATGTCTTTTTCAAGAGTTTGTTTCCTTCCTTTGGTGAAGGAGAGGCCAGACCAGAATTCTCGGTGATACAAAGGGAAATAAAGATCCTCTCTCTCTCTTCCCCTTCATTCAGTCGGTTTAATTTCCCTTTCACGGGCTGGTGCTTGCCACTCACAGTTGTTTATATCAACAGATTCTCCCCTGAGCCAGAGTCTAAAAATAATGTGGCAGGATGAGCTCAGCCTGTGTCTGTACCATAGTCCAGGTTTTTCTGCGAGAAAAATTCCTAGAACACATGGAGAGGTTGTGTCGTGTGGCTGGTCCTGGGGACACCTCGTAATAATTCTGCTTTATATGTTCAAGTGGCACGCTTGCCTCTGACTGTGTGCCTCAGCTCCAGCCCAGCTTATCCATGGGGATAGTAGAGTTGCAGTTCACTCAGTGACCTGGGCTGCTAGGGACTCCTGTTTCTGCAGTTGGTCAGTTCAAAGCTCTGTTCAGGTTTCACCCCTAGTGCCTTCTTTAATGTTCAGAACTTCCTCTAATTTGAGACTGAAGAACTGTTATTTCTATTCTCTGGCTTACAAAAATAATTTCTCTGGTCAGCATCCAAATAAATAGTTCTGCAGCAAGCGACTGGACGTTTGACCTTCAACACATGCAAGCCTTGTGGGAGCTTACGGAAGGGGAGCAGTACCTTTTGTGGATAAATGGTTTGGAGATAAAAACCAGTCTTATTTCGATAGGCTGGATGAGTACCGAGCTTCTTGTAGGTGTTAAAGTCCTCAGTCCCTTTGTGCAATCTGACCCCAGCTCTTTGGGAGCACGCAGACCCCTAGGGTGCTTTGGCCTGACTGGAGTGCAGTCTGTGCACTGTGAGGTCTTGCAGAGAAAATCTGATGTTTCCTTCAAGAAACCTCCCACAGCCATGCACAGCAGAGCCCCGTGCATTCAAACCACACTGGAGCACAGCACTGACAGGGACTTGAGAGGTACACATCCGTCTGCCTGCCTCGTGGCTGGTGTGGGATGAGATGGGTGTGGTACTCGAGTTAGGAGATGCCTGAACTGCATTACTGGCTTTGTCCCCTTGGGTGCCCTCCAGGAAGGAAAAAGCACTCAATAGTCTGCCTTGTATCACAGTTCACTGTCACTACTGCAGTAGCAGCAGCAAATAGGTTTGTATCAGACTGGTGCTTTCTGAATACTAAATGCTTCTACAGCTTCGTGATTGCTAATTTGTGGAGCAAGCCTATTAGCTGCAGATTAAAGAGGCATCCTCTCTGGGACAGGCTGCTCCTGCCTTCCTGGAGAGGGTGCTGATACTGCTCTTGAGTGTCAGTTGCTCCCCTCCTCCTCTTGCAAACCCTTCTTAACCTATCTGAAGTCTCTTTGCTTCAGCCTGGTGGGGGGTTTCTCTGTTCATCTCCTTCCAGCAGAATGTGACATGTGGAGTTTGATCAAGGCTCTTGTCTTAAAGCTTTATTCAAAATTCCTTTTAATATATATCTCTTGTCTTTCTTGAGCAGCCTTCTCTGTGAAGGTAAGATGTGCTGGCAATAAGAGCTCTCTGTAGTGTTCTTGCTGTAGTCAGTCTTGGGAGTGGCCAAAGAAAAAGGGATTGCTATGTCAACTGGGACGTAGAAAGAAGCCTTGAATTCCCAGACTGTAATTTACACCTGCCCAGGGCTAAAGGACACTGGGTGACAGTGACATTCCTGTACGTGCTGTTGTTACTGCCCTCCAAGGATATTTTGTTCTGAGGTTCCCAGTCATCATCATAAGCCTTTGGGATCCCCCAAGAATATAATGACCTGCTTCTCTTAACAGGCTAGATTGTTTCTTGGCTGTGAATCTGCCCTCCTTTGTAGACAGATCCCCTTGCCTGTTCCCCCAAGCAGGCACTTGCTATGCTTCCCTATAAGTGCTGTGCAAGGATTGGCCATGGAATGGCTGTGTCTCAGCACAGCTGCAGTGTACAAGCTCCACAACTCTGGGAGGGTTTTCCTGGCTGAGTTGCTATGGAAACCCTTTGATTCAGCATCTCAGATTCTGCCTTCTCTCACCCAGATCATGTATGGCTGCTGAACGTGGCACTGGGGCGTGGGCTGTGCCAGGGGCGTGCAGTGGGACGGTCCTGCTCCACGATGGCAGTTCTGCCAAACAAGGAGATGTGGATGTGGAGACAGGTTTAGGGATGCAGCAGTCACCTTCGGGAGCTGGCATTCCCTTCGTATATAGATACTGCATTGAGCAGGAAAGCTCTGGACTTCTGTGGCAAAGGAAAGGCTGTAATTAAAGAGACTTTGGACTGGGCTCAGATTTATCTCTGCTGAGACAGCAGAGCTGCATTGGAGCTTGTTTCAGCTTTGCTGCTGCTGGCTGCAGGTGCAGCCATTTCCAGCTGCCAGCGAACACACTTCCCTCTGGCCAGAAACCTGCCATCTTTCTGGTAGAAGATATATGCCACCCAGAGGCAGCATTAGCCTGATGCTGCCCAGCACTACTGATTCTCCTCCAGGCAGGATTTGCTGCCCTTACACTGGGCCGAACCATCTCATGCCTTTGTAGGGGCTGCACTTGGTGCACCATCTCCATGAGCATTTAACACAGCTGTGTACTTTCATGTGGGTTCTCTGAGCTGTCCTGACATCTCGCTGGTTCAGCGCACTCCATCAGCTGCTGCTTTACCTTTGGATGTTCTTTGTGAACACAAGCTCAGCTGTTTTGAAAGCCTTAAAAAAAGCTGCTTAACAAGCTTTCCTACCAGAAACAGCCTTCTCCCCGGGGAGCCCTGCCAGGTTAGCCAGTAGATGGCAGTTTCTGTGCTCTGGACGCTGCTGGCTCTGGTCCTTGTTCAGAGGGAAACACAGCACAAGGCCTCTTGGCTGGGTAGCTGGATATCAAAGATTTAGTTTAAGAAAACACGGAGACAGTGAGGGAACAGGGCTGCCCTGTGCCTGGGCCTTGCTCATGCAGCAGGCAAAGCCCAGCTGCCCGGTGCTGCTTGCAGGATAATCCTGGGTCAGTGCATCAAGCCTTGGCATCTTCCCTTTACCTGTATCCCTGCAGCACTCCATCACAGTTTTGGTGTCCCCTCCATTCTAGGGCTCTTCTGCTAGATAGACCTTTGCAGTTTCTTCACTAAAATTCCAAATCCTCCCTAACTACCTACTGAGGGTAAGCATAGATTCCTATTGTAGGATACTGACTTCCCCGTGTCACTCTTGCACTCCCAAGCCCAAACATCATAAGCTGTACAGCTTTTAGACATAATAGACCACATGAGAGGTGGCATTAATGCCACCAATTTGCAGACTCAAACAGTGTTTTCATCTGCCCATAACAAGGTCAGGACTTTACTATCTCCAACCAGTAAAGCTACAGGGAAATTACTTTTCTCACATGTGCCTTTTTCTGTCTGTTGTCTGACAGGATTTGAAACCCTGTTAGCTTGCTACTGGTGGAAACATAAGGCAGAGCCTAAGACAGCATCCTCTCTCACTTGCTGTTCTACCAGCACTTGGGAAAAATAAGCCTGTAATGGCATGAAGAGAGTACTGAGGCAGAGGGACTGCTCTGATCTCTCTGGAGCACACAGGTGTTCCAAAAAACAAAAAATCTGCATGGTGGGGTACTTCAGAAAGGGGTGACAATTCACATTTGTGGCAGCCCATGCAAATCCCAGTGACCTGTAATAAAAGGGCTCCAGGAACAGTTAGTGGTGCAGAGCCATTTGCTCCACACCCCGGGGGACAAAACTGATACCAGCCTCCCATTCCCATTCACCTGGCAATGCCCTACAGCTGAAGCTGACAGCAGCATCTGAGGAAATTGAATTTGGTTCCTTTGATTCTCACTCCCCAGGTTTGTGCTTAGCTGGGGAGCTGAGAGGCTGTGAGCACTGAATCAGTTGTGAACTGACTGAAATGTGAAAATGTTGCTCCTTTAGATTACCTGTTGCTAGAGCTGACACATCTGTTGTCTGGAGTGTTGTTCTTACTGTAAGTATCTCATTTCCAGAATGATCCCAGCTGCTGCTTTCTTGGTAGGGTGGTGGGAAGCTGATGGAGGAGGTAGGACCTTGTGCAGAGATGATTAGTGCTGTAGCTCATGTTCTTTTCCCTTGGAGCAGAGACCGCCTTTACACACCACAATCTAATAACGATAATAATTATAAATTACTCTGGGAAAGGAGACTGTGAAGCTCACTCGAGTTTGGGGCTTTATTATGTGCTGATGGACATTTTCCAAAACACACATTTAATTGCCGTGCCTTCTCTGGCGCACACAGAAATTGTCTTCCAGTGCCTGCATGCGGGGGGCGGGGGGTTACACTCACAGAGGATGCTTGCCTGTGCTGTCAAGTGTAAACAGACCATCTCTGAACTAAAAATAACCTTCCTTCCAAGTAACAGACCATCTGATTTCTGTATCCCAGCCCAGATGCAGGGAGCTCAAAAGGGTTGGCTCACCTATTCACCCATTTTGGTGCTATTTAATCACCAATTCCCCCAAGTCTGATCCTTTGGCAATTTAAGACAAAGACAAAGCCTAGCTGCTTCCCCTCCAGCAAGAATTTGCTTCAGTGTGCTCTTACAAAAATACAGGTATGGAAGTCCGTGTGTTAAGCAGCTTTGCTGTGAGATTACCTAAAGTCACGTCACACATTATCAAGGGGGCTCTATGGCGTCACTGTGGAAAGATTTTATCTCCTTCATAATCACTCACAGACTTAAGGTTTTAACCAGTCCACCCTGTGCTGGCCCTTCCTTCCCTTGGCTTTTCAGGCACCTTGTAGATGCCAGTAATTGAGGTCCAACAACCCTGCAGGAAGGTTGGTTACTATATGGAAGAGGAACGAAAGCCTCAAAAGAGAAGGGAGGTTGCAGACAGAGCTGGTGGTGGTCTGGCACCCTGACTGCCAGGCCTGCACTGGATTTGCATTCCTGTTCAGCCTGGGAGGCCTGTATTAGCATCGGTCAGATGGAGTTTGCATTAGACATCCTTTTTTTGAGGCTCTATTATTGGCACGTCCTTTAATAGCAAAGCTTTGTTTCCTCTTGTAGAGCTGGCCAGAAGGGCCTTGTCTCAGGTCCACACTCAGAGCAGATCAGACTCACTGCTACTACTCCTCAGAACCTTGTGCCAGGAAAGCATGGCTGCAAGATTTTTTGTTTGCATCTTCATCTCACATGTGAGCCATCTTCCCCATGTTCTCTTTATTAATGTTCTGCCTAGGTTTTCTATAAATAATTAAGAACCTCATTTGCTAAAAGAATTAGGTCTCTCAAGGTACCTGCAATCAGTAGCACTTTTCCTCCAGCAAGGAAGCAACTGTTATTTAGTTCCTGACAGTAATTGTTATTGTGAGACAGAAGCAAACAAACTGCAGTCCTGCCATTCAAAACTGGCTTTTGTAACACAAGGTCCTCTTCTTTTGAAGCAAGAGAAGCATAAACAGGGAACGGGTGAGGGCTGGAAAGGGCACAGTGGGGACGTGTTAGGAAGCTGTTGTTCTGGAACACTATGGGATTCCTTTTTAAACACTCATTAGAATGGGGCAGATGGAATTAGTGCTTTGCTGCTATATTATCTCCAGCAGACCAGCTTCATCTCTAACTGCAGATTTAGGGCATTTGGAGAAATAGATGGTGATGAATGGGTTTTCATTAGTTTAGAAGAAGGAAGACTGCAAAGGAAAGTGCCTCCCAGAACCATCCATCACACTGCCCTGCAATGCCTCAGTAAAAGACTTTTAACAAACGCTGAGCACAGGACAGATCTCATAAAAAAGCCACTATTCAGATTATTCTGGCAAGGAAGAGAATTGCATCCAGTACCCGTGGGGAAGTGTCTAAAGTCAAATGACCTCTGTTCCTGGTTCTTGACAATGGAAGTGCAAGGAAGCACAGTGAGCGCGACTACAAGAAAAAGCAGGGCCCAGCAAATGCATGCAAAGTACTGCTGGCCTCAAGGTATGCTGTGTGCAGGGATGCACGTCCTGCATCCTGTCACGGAGTGGCAGCTGGGCAGCTCCAAGTTTCAAGAGGCAGACAGCACTGAGTATGGCAGGCTTCAGCTTGAGGGCATAAAACACATACAGGACTAGTAGAGGCTTCATAGCATAAGATACAGTTCTCACCCTGCACTGCTGCCTGACCCTGGTCAGGGCAGGTCCTGGGGGGAAGCAGCAGACAGCAGGTACTCTCTGAAGCACCATGCTGCAGCTTGCATCTGCCTCTCTCCCACTCAGTCATGCAGCAGCTTGACTCTCTTGGTCCTCTCCCTTGTCTCTTGGAAGCAGCCTCCCTCAGCAGAGCTGACTCACCCAGGTGTGGCACGATGGCCAGGTCAGCCCTGATCAATGAGCAGTACAACACAGGCATGGGCTCAGATGCAGAGCACAGGCAGAACTATGAAATGGTCACTGGCCAAACCAAGAATCTGTGTCCAGCTCTACTTTGTGGGTCTCAGCCATGGAAAAGAAGTGTGAGAGAGCAGAGACAACCAGAACGTAAACTTTTGCTTACTTTTTCTTTCATACTCCAAAAGCCCCACCTCCATCACCCCATATTACAGTAACAGATGCAGACAAAACACACCTTTCTTGGAGCTGATCTCTATTTCAAAGAAGGCTGCTCCTGTTGGAATAAAATGTGAACACCGGCATGGGCTGTGTATACAAGTCCCCAGGAAACTTTGCCAGCCAGCTTACTTTCTTCCCTTCTTAAATACCCTGAAACGAATATTACTACAATAGCTCCACCCCTATACAGTTGTGAGAACACTTCATGCAAAACAAAATAAAATAGAAACCAACAGCAACAAAAACAACAGAATAATAATTAAAAAAAAAAAAAAAAAAAGAAGGAGGGGGGGAAAAAAAAAAAAAAAAAAAAAAAAAAAAACTAACCTGAAAACCTCCAAACAGAAATGCCCCTCCCTGGCTACACAGGTCTGGAAATTTCAGTGTTTCCTCATCATCCCTGTGCAAGGGATGGGCTTTGCCTAGACACAATCCAGCACAGAGTCACCAGCAATTCTCCACTCCAGCAGATTCCCAAGGTGCCAGACCTCATCCTGTCCCAACTTGCAGGCAGAGTGCAGAAGATGTGGGTTCCTCTCTTGGTCACCAGGTGAGTGAAAGGAGAGGGAGGCCCTGAGGAACTGCACTGCCTCGATGCTGGTCTGCCCAGGATTGTCTGGATGCAGAGAAGGCATTACATGGCAGCCGGTGCTTGCTAAGTAATTACAGTTTCTGCAGACCTGGGAAACATTCCCAGGATTACTGCTGTCTTTGCCTAATCTATAGCAGCAAAGAGGGCAAAAAACAACCACAAAATCCACATCAGCACTCCTGTAAGGTTACTATCTACTTCTACACAGACACTGCTTTGTCAATCAGCGTAGGGCTATGCATGCTCCTAAGTAACTACGGGGACTCAAAGGACACCATGAGGGAGACATGACTTTCCAGGTTTCCACAGTGTCTCCCTCAGGCTTTGCTCGATTCCTACTAGACAACATCTACAGTAACCCACAGACTTCCCACAGGCCCTACAGGGCACTGGTCCCAGCATGCTTCAAATGCCTCCTGCTCTCATTGAATCTGGCTAAGCATGGCAAGCTGGGACCTGTACCCTTCAAAAGGAACACTGCTCGTCTGACACAGAGCAGGACATCTCTGTGGACTGTTTCCCTACAAAAGAGAGAGGGAAAAGAAAAACCAAACAAGAGCAACTGTGATTTGCTCCATTTAATTTCAATTAACTACAGCCCTCAGAGGCCAGGAGAGATGCCAATCTAGCAGTTGGTTGGCCATCCCCTCGGGCATGTCCCATTTCTCAAATGCCCCTTTCCCAACCAGGCCTTTGCTCTCAGCTTAAAGTAGTTTTAAGAATTCATTAAATCCCACTGTGTTAAACTAATAAGAGCTTTTTCTGCAGTTTTTTTTCCTCTGGAGGCTGGAACTGAACAGCACTTGGGCAGACAAGCACCCTGCTCTGCACTGGGGACTCTGCTACCTCTGTAAGCTCCTGACAACAACCAGTGTTGTTGCATCCTGTTAGAAAGACACGACGTAGTTAGGGCTGGAAAAGGAGCTAGTGATGTCCTCAAAGTGCTGACACCTCTTTTCTCTCCCTAAGTTGGGAAATAAGCAGCTTATTTTGCAAAAGGCAAGTGGTTCCCTAAAAAACTACTGAAAAAAATGCAAAGGCTGCTCAGCCCCTTCCCCTAGAAAACTGTAAAAATGGAGACACAGTGTGGCAGCAGGGAGGCTGGGAAGGCAGCAGAGGGACAGCTGCTGTCTCTGGACTGTGCCACAGCCATGACAGGGTCCAGAGAGGCCTGGCTGTGACTTGCAGATGCTTCCTGTGGAGGATACAGGAACTCAGGCCCTCTCTGCTCTCCAGCTCATTGTTCAGTGGGCATTAAGTGGCTGCAGCTGGTCACCACACTGTCCAGGCAGCTGCTGGTATGTTGGCATATCCTGCCCAAACAGACCTCATGGCTGTTCTGTGATCAAAATTGCTGTCAGTGACCAGTCCCAAGTCAGGCTCCCCTCCTCCGGAGGTGTCTCCTCTGAGCATGCTGCTGCTCAGTTGCTCTCCACCAGCTTGGCTAGTCCTTGCCGGATCTCACTGAGCTCAAAAATCTTCACGTCCATTATCTCTGCCACCTTGGTGACTTCATTCTGGATCTTCTCCCTCTCAGACAGGGTCTCTGCCAGTGTCTGCTCGGCCAGGTGAAGGCGGCGCTCCAGCTCTGCGTTGCGCGCCTCCAGCTCCTGCCAAAGGACACAGCTGCAGTGAGGTGGCTGCCCCAGCACTGATAGGTGCTGCTCACAGATCACCACACTTATCTCCACCGAACAGTTTCATCAGCACCCCAGCACAAAGCTGCCCACACCCATACATCACAGGTCTGCACCGGCTCTCTCACAGGGGCCCTCCCTACATTAAGCCACAGCATGCCAGCATGCAAATGCATACGAACATGTGTCCCCAGCCCCAGTCATCTGCATGCAGTTTGAACTGGTGCTATTAATGTGGATTTCCTCACAAACTGATCTTCAAGACTGATGGCATTTGATGTTTAGAAATACTATCCTGGCATGAAAAGCAGTGCCTGGGTGCAGCGCTGAGCCCTGTGACAGATCCCCTCCTTTTTCAGTAACTCAGATAAGCAAACGCAGGCAGTGCCCCCAGAGACTGCACAGATCGTGCTTCCATCTGTGTCCCTGCCCTGAGGTGCAGAGCAGCTTGCATCCCTCCTGCCAGCCAGACTGAGCAGTAACTCTTTTCCCTCAGACATTGCTGGCCATCCAGCAGGCTGAGGTAGACTTCAGAGAGATGGAAGGTCACAGGATACCACCATCCCACTTGTGTCCCACGCGAGGTCTACAGCAAGAGGTAGAGGAGAGCATGTGCAGGTTGGATTTGCCACTGCCTGTTGATGGCATCCTGTCTAGCACCTCTGAGGGACACAGATTGGGTGGAGGAAGGCAGACATAGACAAGGACCAGACCCCATCATCCAGAGACAGCGTTAAGTTTGGCAGCGCTAAGACATTTACTCTTAAGCTCAAAGGAGAAATGGTCTCTCTGATCCAAGTGCAGAGTTGTCCCAGATCTGCCATCATTACCTGGAGCTTCTGTAGTGTCTCCTCACGCTCGCCCTCTGCTTCCCATCGGCTGCATTTTTGGCTTTTCAGCATCTGAATCTCCTAAAACACAAGGGGGAAGAGCATCACACCAGATCCATCTTTGTCCCAGTAGGGTCAGCTCCCACCACAGATCTCAACAAAAGCTCCTTCCCTTGCTCCAAAGACCATACACAGCTCCAAAGTTTGGCTTCCTTAATGCTCTTTTTAAAGTTTCCATTTCACTGTACCTACCACCTCTCTCTAAGCCCTTGTCCTGTGCTGGCTTATGAAGGCTCCTGGCTTGCATAGCATTGTGTGCAACAGTATGAGATATCTGGTCTCAGAGAAGCTATGAGTGACAGACAGGGTGTTGGTGATTGACAGGCCACCCAGATTCAGGTTTTCCTCTGCTTCATGGGGATATTACCTCATCTTTAGCCTTGATCAGCAGTTCCAGTTCTTCCAGGGTTTGGCTCAGATCTTCCTTGTTGTTTTCACTAGAGGAGTCATGAGCCCCCTGTGACTCCAGTTCTGCTACCTACACAGAAGAAAGGAAGATATACTCAGAGACACAGGAATGTCCCTACATCTTATTACTAACAGGCATTTTCTGTCATGTTCTGGATCTCTTGCAAATACAACTGAGCTTGCAACAAGGTAACAGCTCATCTCCTGTGGCCATTGGGAAAAAAAATTCCCTCCTTCTGCTCAGCATAGATCATACACAAACACACACTGCAAAAAAATCCTGGTAAGAGTCTCTGTCTCTGCTTTCTCCTGCAGTCTTGCACTTACAGCAAATTCTCACTGGCTGACATCAAGCACATGAGCCCATAGTTCATAGCAATGGACAGATCCAGCACCATTTACATCCCCAGACAGTACTGACGTGGGCAAGGGAGTTACTGCAGTTCAGTCAGAGCAGAGCTGGCAGGAAGGGTTTGTCCAAGTGTGCTTCCCATTCCCAAAAAATTCAGCCCAGTGGTTTAAATTATTCATGAAAAGGATTCATTTTTAAAGGCTAGTCAGAAAGTCTGCAGCAGCTGCTGATGAGGCCTGAGCTCTCAAAGGGCTTGTGATGATCTTTGCAAGTGCAGCTCCAGCACTGAGTACTCTCACATGGACACGCTTGAATCCAAATACTTTCCCACAAACAAGGGCAGCCTGCACTAGGATTCATGTAACCATGGCCATGAGCTGTGAGGCTCACACAGTTACAGCCAGAATCAATCAGTTCTGGTCCCAAAATGTTTAGGACCTGGTTTAGAAACAACTCTGGATGTTTCAATGAGTTTGTTTATTCTGTGATTCTACAAAGTCTGCATTGGCTGCCCCTCACTCATAAAAGCCTAACTCCTGCCTCCTGGCTATGAGAACCACCACCAAACAGCTGAGAATTCACAGAGCAATGGCAAGGAAATGGAAGCTCATGCCAGCCAGCCCTGAAAAAATGCACATACGTGTAGCCACAGCCAAGATCTCAGTTATACTTAAGGCAAGCTCCTGCTGCAGAAAATTTGCTCTGTACAACTCTTTTACTGTCTGACCCCTCTGCTGAGAATTAGGAAAAAGCACAGTGAATCCTGAGGGATGGCTGTTTACTGCACAGACTGGCCACACAACAGCCATCAAGTGGGAACAGCTGTTAATTGCTATAAAACCCTGCTGTCTTTTAAATGCACAATCTAGAAGTGAAATGCCTTTATGCTTCCTTCTCCAGGGCTCCAGAGTCCTTTCCCAGCGGAATTCCAACTGTTCTAACTTGCTTTCTTGAATACATTGCAGTTCCTCCCTTCCAAGAAACCCAACCGTGTGACTGTCACTCCTCTGCCCAGATGCACACAGGCCTCCTCAGTTGATCTGCGACCTCTCTGACATTACGTAGGTCAAAAGATCCTATTATTCCAACTGAACAAGCGCTTGTTTGTACTGTGCAACCCCCGTTTCATGATGTTACAGCTTAGATTCCAGCTAATTATAGCAGATAGAGCAATGTTCATCCTTCCTGCCAGCAGCCAAAAGGCTGTTCTGATGCCCAGCTCTGGAGGAAAACAGGCCTTACTCAGCATTGCTGGCAGCTAGGAACTACCTTGGAGAATCTGAAGGGAAGCCAGTATTCTAACTTAGTGCTCTGGTTTCCTCCCTTTATCTACAGGGACTCAGCACACTCCCAGCTTGCTCTGCAGAATAAAAGAGCTCTTGTGAGAGGTCCCTAGTTGCGTGACCTTATTCCTTGACACATCTTCCCTGCCAGACTCACACAGCATCCTGAATTTGACACCCATGAAAACTGAAGGGAGAACAGGGTCAAGGGCACCATCTGGCTCTGGAACAGGTTTTCCTCTGACCTGTTCTACAAGGGCCCTCCTGTGCTCACCCGCTGCCGCAGTGTTTCCGTCTCCTCTTGATACGCAGCCAGCTGCTTCTTCCACTGGTCCACATTGGCATTGGCTTCATGGAGAGCAGCCACAAGTTTGCTGTTGTTGTCCTGGAGGCTAAAGAACTCAGCTTCCCACTGGACCTCACTCACTGAGCTGTGTAAAAGAATAGGGAAGCGTGCAGGACAGCATGAGAGTCTTATTATAAAGGTTTTGTTCCCTCATATTGCAAATGTGCAGTGAAATCATGGTCCTGGAAATGCTGGGCAGCTCTCTACCCTGCACAGCTTTTTATTTGGCTTTTGTCTCGCTTCTCAGATTTGAATGTATCCTCCAATCCTTGAATCTGCTTCTCTTTCCTTTATCCTCTGATAATATTCAACTTTGAGGTCATGTGTGTTTTCTTGAAACTGCAGAAACCACACAGTGAGATTAATGGGGGGGGGGGGGGGGGGGGGGGGTTGGCAGTGTAGGATTGTGAATCCATTTTTAAACCCCTGTTGGATCTGAGTTTGCTTTGAGTAAAACCCTACCACCCAATTTGGGAGAAGGCAGCAAAGGACACTTGCTTTTAATTTAAAAATATTCTAAGTGTTCAGCTGGGAGCTCAGCAGGAGCCGCAGGGTAGAATCCAGCCCAGAGTCTTTTGAACAGACAAAGACCAGAAGCAGCAGGGACTTTGCTGGAATCCTCAGGGGAATTAACACAAATGTAGCCTTAGGCCATCTGGAAAAGCGTGAACATCCTCTGGTATCACAAACTACTGATTTGTAGATAACTGGTGTGAACTCATCCCTGCTGCAGACTCAAAGCATTCTCCTTCCCATCCTGCATGAGTAACAGATTTCATCCCCGAAAAGGAAAAAAAAACAACTTTCATCTGGGGAGAAAGGAGATTGTTACAGTGGAGGGTTTGGGCAACAGCAAATGTAGAGCATTCTTTGGCTAACTAAACAAGTATTATGAGGTCAGCAGTTTGACCCGTATCAGATCTCATCAGTTTGAGCTTAGATCACATGGTTATTTAGGAGCTCTATGAGCACTAGGATAACAGAACATGCTCCAAATCCTGCCAGAACAGAGAATTTAGAAGCCAGGAACTCATAGCAGCCTCACCCTTCTGAAAGCATCTTCTTCAGACGCTCCTTCTCTGTGCTTATCTCAACATCAGCACTTTGGCTCCTGAATAGTTTATCTTCTCCTGGTCCGTTAGAGCTGATGATGGGGCTGGGAAGTACCTGAGGGATGAGGAAGAGGTGGTTATCATATGGCAGTGAAGAAAAACGCTGTGGCCACAGGATTTCTGCAAACTCATTCACAACCTAGGTTCACAGGGCTGGATCTCATTCCCTGTGTTTGTGTGAGAGACCCTAGCTTTCAATTTCAGCTCCTACACAGTGCTGTGCACAGCATTTACATGACAAGTCATGGCAAAGACCCTCATGTAAAGCTCATCAGAATCAAACATAGTGTAATTATGACTTCAGAAATCATACAGACACGGGGTTTTCTCTTGGACAGGGAAGCTGGTGTTTGTCCTGCTCAGCTCTTCCAGCAGCTGCTCTGCTCTCACGTCTTCCCTTTCCCTGCCTCCATGCTATGTTGGGGCAGTGATCCCAGTGCACAGACACCCTGAACAGGTGGGCTCACAGCTTGCCCACACCAGCTCTTCCTCCCTCCTGACTTGAGGTACTGAATTCTCTGGCCCTCAGCTTTCCCTTGACAAATGCCAGTGATGTTACAGCCTGTAATTTGAGTCCCATGGCTGTGCCCAACATGCCAAGTTGCTCAAGCTGGCTGTTTCAGGGTTTCTCAGAATTCTTATCACGACTTTCTTGCTGTTTCTCAGAGCAGTGCAAAGACTTAATACACTCTGAACACAAACCTAGCTATGCCACCTGGGTTCAGTTGCAACTCGTTTCAGTACAGTGAATTAAGACACCATGTACCACTGGAACTGTGGGGCTCAAGGGAGGGAAACTTTGCTACTGTCATTCACTTTTCAAAGGTGTGGAAGAAAAGACTCATTCCCCTTTCTCTAATACCTTCCTGTTCCTGAACAAATCAGAGCTAGAAGAGATGGATTCATCCTCCCAGTCTGAAGGAAACTGACAGCAGAGTAGCGATGAACAGGCGAAATCCAAAGCAGACTTTATATCCTCCAGTCTCTCCAGAAGACCCTGTCTTCATGGTCTCCCCTCATAGCAGGGAAGAAACTTGGCACAGACATGGCAAACTGAGCTATAAAAAGCCACTGTGAGTAATGAGACTTTGGGATTCTTCGTTGAGGGCTGTGAGACCAGGTGGCTGGTGAGCCCACTGGAGTTGATAGGTAGCCCTTAAAAGTCTGTGATAAGGACAGCCACCTGTCTTCAGAGTCATCTGACATCTAAAAATAGAGCCAGACTGGACCACAAGATGTATTGAACACTAGCTTCAAGAAGCCTTCCAGAAGGCAATCAAGATGCAAGACCTGCAAAATACAACCCTGCCTCATCTTGCCCCACAAAGCTCTTTTTATAGGTGGAGAAACTGAGGCAGGCAAGATGCAGAAGTCTCTGTTCTGGACTGTTAGCTCCTGTGAGTTCAGCTGAAACTGATAACAGTTGAAGATGCTCCACAGTGTTTTGCTACTTGCAATACCCACAGTTACTCTGTGATGGAGATGCTAAAACGAGATGAGGATTGACCTAAAAGGTACTAGAGGATGGGAGAGAACTGCTGTCCTGGGATTTCCTCTTAAGTCTGAAGGCTAAATTAACTAGTGCAAATGCAGAAAATCAGAGAACCCTGCTTTAATTTCAGGAGACAGACCTGCTCTCTGCTCACTTGCAAACAGAAAAACAATCAATTATTGAAGGATGAAGCTCATGTTTGAAGCTGTATTAATGCAGAGACTGAAAACCAGTAGTAGGAGATGATGTATGTACAGACTGGGGGAAGCAGGACAAGATCTGGATGCCCACATGGCAGCAAACACTGCATGTGCTGTGTGCTGGCTGCCAGATGGCTGCAGGCAGGGGTCATGCATACCTATGCACGAGTTCTCCCATGGTGAGATGAGGCATGCTGAATGGGAAGGGTGAGCACTGGCTTACACTGAGGCCATTTTAGCACTGCTGAGTCAAGGACGAAGAATGAACTGAGCCTTAAGGCCACTTCCAAGATGTGTGCCAAATCACCTTCTGATCACCTCATCCCTTCTGCCATAGCTGTGCATGGGAAATGGACACATCCTATTGTGACATCTGTTGCACTCAGCCTGATATAAACAGAATAGCAGAGTGCTTCTCTACTCTCAGCTTGCCTCCCAGCCAGGGAAGTTAGCCATAGTTGCAGCTGACCATGAATCTGTCTTGGTTCTGCTACAAATGCTCTATTCGACTCTCTTACTCATGTGCCACACATTAAGATGGGACTAAGATAGTGGGAGCCAAAATCTAGGTGGGTTTTGCCCATTTTTCCATTCCACATGACATTTCCAGTCTCTTGAGAGCCACTGCCTCTACCTCCCCGTCTTTTCCCTGCAGGCCAAGGTACTGTTCACACTCCCTCCTCCTCCTGCTGCCATTCCATCTGTATTCAACCCAGAGAACGCAGCATCCTCCATCCTACAGCTCCTCTCTTTCTGCCAAGAGCTCAGTGGAATTCATAACCACCTCTGGAGAGCACTATTTGGGAGGGCAACTTCACTGTCAATGCTAAACTGCTGCAACATGAGAAAAAGATGGGTAGACATCTCCACAGCTTATCCTGTCCTCTCCACCCTCCTGCTGCTGGAATTGATTTAGTTATACAGGGAGACAGGCAGCAATTGCAAGTGTGACAAATGTGAAAATGATAAGTGATGGGCTTAAGCTTTCTGGTCTGGGGAAAAATGAAATTGAATTACTGGTTGTCATGCTTGCATCTCTTAGTGAAGATTCCCCCGAGGTGGAATGCAGTGATTTCTGCATGGATAGCACAGCTCCTTCTCTTCTGCAGTGGAAGCAGGGCAGAAATGGAAGAAGTCTAGCAGGGACTCCCCAGTCAGCAGTGCTAAGAAATCACTTTGTCTTTCTGAGACTGGCACCATCAGCTACCAGAGACACTTGAGAGAGGAACTCCCCTGCAGTCCCAGCAAGGGAACAAAAATGGCTGGAAATGCCATGTATCTTTTCTCCTATCTTCTTCAGCCAGGCAATGTGCATTCTTGCCTGTTGCTTGCCTATTACTGTCACACTGAGTCCACAGAGAGCCAATAACTCTAAAGAAAATAAAGCCAAAAACCACTACCACCACCACTAACAGAAAACCCAAGACCTCCTCCAGCATGGTTTTATGAAGACAAATGTTTAGCTGACAAAGAGGGAGGATTGTAAACTTCCAAAAACTCCACTTAAGCGGAAATTACTTTATCCACTTCATGTGCTTCACAGTAGAGTGACAGCCGGGTCACAGGTGTCATCAAAAAGAGAACCTCCAACCTCAGCGTCTATCAAAAAAGCCTTTGGGCAGAAAAGACAGAAGCAGAAGTTACTAGAGGAGATCAGCACAGTGACCATTTTCCCTAGCAGCCACTGCTCTGCAGTAAGTCTTATCTATGCCCATTCCCAAGCATTACCTGGTGAGATGTGATACTCAGGGCAGGATTGGTCAGCTCTGTTTTATCCTGGGACTTCTCCCTTGCCAAACGTGCTGCTTCTTTCACCTCCTGGAACTTCTCTGCAAACTAGAAGGGAGCAGAAAAGTCACTCTGCTGCTAAACTGAAATGTAGAACAAATTAGAATCAATGTGTGGGTTACTCCTCCCTTTATTTCATTTTATGTGCTTTCTACTTCAATTAATAATAAAATTGAGTAAATCGCCCCTACCTGCCCATGATTCCAGCACTCAAAACTGTGAGAATAGCTACATACTCACTTAGGAGCCCTAAGTCAAATTCATTTCGTAACAGTCAAGACACTCTACAAGGATTACTTTAAACCATTTTGTCATATCTTTGCATCTTGAATTAGGTTTTAGCACACTGGGAACAGCACTACATCAGGGCCCCAGTGTTTTTTTCCTCCTGAGTCTGATCTCTCCTTCTGGGTTTCAGGGATATTTGTTTTACTGGGATCAGGTCTCTACCTGCATCTGCCATATTACCTGGGAGAGGTGCTGCTCTGAAGCAAAGCCCAACCCATATACTGTGTTGGCTCGGCTATCTGCCCACTGTCCAAACTTCTGGGATGTCTTTGTGAAGGTCATGTTGGGGGTGATAGTGCTGTTGATGATTGCCTGTGGAGAGAGGCAAAAATGAGTTAGAGAAAACTCCATTCTGCTGCCCCAGGGTGTAGTGTGGGATCACCACAATCATAAGCACTCTAGGAACTTAGGGTAGAAGTTCTCTTTTAATATATAAAACAGCTATTCGGGGTTCTGGTGACCAAAAGTCTTTTTAGTCTAGCTATGAAACACAAACAAGTGTGAAATCTTTTTGTCTACTTAAGAAAAAAATAAATAAGAAAGCCTGAATGTTACAATCTTCATTGGGCCTCCACTGCTGGAAGAAAAGAGAAGATGCAGAATGTCTCTGGGGAGTGAAACACTTTCTGATGTTCTTCACTTTCATGGCAAGTAGGAATAAAAAAAAACAAGAAGTAAAAGGCTTAAACTGCACTTAGCACAAGCTATTACACTGTTGGTTAGGGTAGCAACACAATAAACTGCTTGAGAAGACTGCAGAATCTATGCCACTGGAGGTCTTCAGAAACAAGCCAGAAAAGTCTCTATCAAGAGCAGTTTAGGGAGAATTAACTTTGTTTTGGGGGTAGTGACTGAACAGACTGCAGCTCCTCTGTTTGTTCCTTCTGTCTACATGGGTCAGTTTTAGCACAGGATCAAGGCTCTTAGAAAGATCTCTTCTGCATGCTCAGAGAGGAAAGAGCCAAGGAGAGAGAGAGAAGAAAGCACAATTCTCATTAGCACAGAGTCTAGTGTCCAATACTGAGTACATTCAAGCATAGAGGCAGTATTTTATCTTCTATTCCTTGCAGTAAAGACACCAGAGTGCCCCATGCTGGAAACTAATCAACGTGACACAGAAAGCATCCAGAACAGACATCAGTTGGAGACAAACTTGCTTTCAAGCTGTGATGCGGTCAGCAAACGCTCCCCACCTTGGTGCCTCCCACGCTGATGATCCGGTACACGTTGCGCGTGGCATCGTAAAAATAGGAGACAGTCAAGGCGTGTTTGCTGGCGGGGATCCAGTTTCTTTTGGTAGCAGGGTCAATTTGGAAAACATGGGCTCTGGTGCTGAAGATTGGCTGCTCCCTGCAACAGAGATGAACAGAGCTGTAAGGGCAGAGGAAAAGCTGAGCAATGGGGGATGTGGACTGACTTTCTGGCACTTGCACTGCATTATGCATCATCAGTGGCACTTCTGCTATTTGCTCCAATCTAGAGATATGTGACAGCAGGAGCTAAGCACAGTAGCTCATATGGACATAGTAACAAAGCCTGTTGAACTACAGGCAGATGTTTTTACCTTCCTCTAGATCTTCTCTGTCCTGCTCAGTTGTCTTCACACAGCCTAGTCATAGCAGCAACAGCACCCCAAGGTTAGCAAGCCTTACAAGCACATTCACCCAGGGATCAGCATTCAGCTTGCAGGTAGAAACACAAACAGGACATCACAATCTCGTGTTCTGTTTACCAGATGGTCCCACACAACACAGCTGGTGTGGCAAAGTTAAGCTAATCATTAGTGGTTATATTATTTTTAGCCTGATTTGAAGTTCTCTTTCACTATCCCTTGGCACACGAGCATACAGTTCATGGTGACTTCACCAGCTATATGATTCTCTGGCTGCTATGTTGCTTGCCCTTCACATGGTATCTCTGACCTGGAGCTCTGGAAAAATGGATGGATGAATAGATAGAGGATGGGTTTGGGCTGTGAACACAAGTGCCTTCCCCTCAGCACAGCTTTTCCTCCCTTGACTCATGCTTGGGAAGCACATCCTGCAGTGAGAGGTCATGCTGCAGGATTAAAAGCAAGTCACTTAAGAATGAATTAAAGGAAGCACTTCACCACACAATGTGCAGCTGCTGCATGAAAGCAAGTATTGCCTGGATTCTGCAACCAGTAATATCTAAACCGAGCTAAGGAACTGAATCTCAGGCATCAGGATGTAATCTGAGCATTTCAAGAGGCAGGAAGAAATGTTTCCATGACACAACAGACCAGGTGCATCAGGGCTTGCAGTCTCCATTTTACTTTATTTAAAACCCAAGGCACTGGCCATTTCCACACTTCAATTTAGTGAAGCCTGATGTGGTTGGATATATCCCATAACTTCGTGCCCGGGTAAAACAGCTGCAAACAAAGCACAGTCACAATCCTGTGACATGCAAGTCCCCCAAATCCAGAAATTTATTTCCAGCCTATTTTAAGTTCTCACAGCTGCAACGAACAGAACAAGATGACTGACTGTACCTGGTGCTTTCTGAATGCATCCACAAAACTTAGGAAGGAAACAAAATTCTCCCTTTGACCTCCCTTTTTCCAGCTTTGTCCACTGGTTACAGTCCTGACTCAGCTCTTTTAATCAGAAGAAGCCTGCACGAGGCTCTGGAACCACATACTTCGGAACATTCTCTCTGTCTGGTTTAATTTTGTCACAGCTTTTTTTTTTCTTTTTTCTTTTTTTTCTTCAAATGAGACTCAAATTCTCTGGGCTCCACTAACAGATAACTGTAATTTACATGGATCGTGACATGGATCAGGACACAGAATTTACAGAGCTGGGGAAAATTAACGTTTCTGTGCCTTAACCCCCAAGTCCTGGGCCAGCGTCAGAAAGAACAAAGGAAGGACATTACCTAGTTGTTGACATTTGTTAGTAAGTGTAAGACAGGCTACAGGCCAGTGGAGTTAGTATACGTCTCTCTTCCAGCAGCTTCCTTCTCAGGTCTCCTAGCTGGATTGAGACTCCTTTTTGGTTTTGTCTCCACAGTGATTCATTTCCTAGCGATGGAAAAAGTCAGCTGTTATTTATCACACAGAACACAGACAGAGTGTTCAACCAGGCAGCACTTAGGGGGTTCGTTTGTCCCAAACTCACAGAGCTTGTAATTTGTAATGATCTTTCATCACTGAGCAAGTTTTCTTTCCCTGTCATGGGAGATAATTGGGTGAGCTGTGTAACTGGAGCAAATCCCACAGGCAGCAGGAGCCAGCTGTTGGGAGTGGGCCACGGAGGAGCCTGGAAGGCTCTAATGTTTCCAGTCATGCACACGTGACACTGGCTGCAGTGACACCATGATGGAAAGCCCTGCTCAGAGATCACCCCTCACATGCACAGCAGTTATTCCTGTGCTCACCAGCAACGTCTGCTCCTGGAATCAATGGAAACCATCCTGCTGACTGCAGCGGGTTTCAGACCAAGCAATGGATCTAATAGCCCCTGCTCCCAGACCCCCCTGGAGATTCTCCTCCTCTGATTGCAGCACCAGTGCTGTAGTAGCACCTGGGTATTAATTTTCTTCTTAAGACCAGGAACGGAAAATAAAACTCCACTGGAACATCTATCAGAATATCAGAATCTTCCCAGAGGTTTGCTTACATTTTTTCCACTTGCATGAGGCTGACTTGCTTACCCAGAACACAGACCTCAGGCACGCATGCTCATTCCCTGCTCTCAGGTACAAGGAGGTATGCACCAGGTGTGCTGAAATTTGCACCACTGTTGGTGTCAGTGGGAAGGGAGCTCTGCTTTCATGCCTTTTATGCCGATCACTGTTGTCTCAACACTTCTCGTATGTTTGTTCCTGCCTTATGGTCTTCCCTGGAGCAACAAGACTTCATGCTGTCTCTGACAGGTCTTTCCCTTTCAGTTACAAATGTGAAAGTCACACAGACTTCACCAGCAAGCTGAGAGATACACCAGATGTGCTTTGCTTCCAACAGAAAGCAAACTGCCAGCAGCAGGGCATGTCTATGACTTCACCTACCTACTCAGTGCCAAGGAGGGAACTCCAGCACCCATCTCCCTCTGAGAGAATTAAAACGTGCAGAATCTCCCAAAATTCTGTTTCACATCTCCCCTTTCCTCACTGTAAACAGGAACAGTTGCTGCCAATTTGCATGTCCCTAATAATGGATTCTTAAGATAGCATTATGAGACCAGCATGTTATTGCCTCCTCATAACCACCTGAGTACAGCAGCAGCCTGGCATGTGAACACTGCTTTCTAGGAAGCAGTTCCTGAAGCTCTGTAGGTAATGACTGAGAGCTTTGTGCTCTGCTTGGCAACAGCACTGAGATGTCCATGCTCTTTTTGCCTTTCTTGTGGAAGGGGAAAAAATGATGTTGTTTTTAAATCCAGCGAAGTGATTCAGAATATATCTAGCTAGTAAAATAATTTATTGTACAGGATGCAATGGAAGTGCGGAAGCCTTCCTTTCAGTACTCACATACTTGTTTGACAAGGTTAAAGCAGACTTATACAACGAAAGCTCTCCTAGGGTCTAAATGGTGAAGCACAAGAAAAATAGAGAGCAGGCAGCAGTAACTGAAAGAGGGAAAAAAAGGCAAGGAATTGAGACTACACTGGTGTGAGAATAAGGGAGGTGAGCTCTGGGAAGGTCCTTCACAACAGAGCCCTTGCAGCCTGCAGATCAAGGGGTACATATCTAACAAGGCACCAGTGAGAATGGCTCTACCTTACCCTCTCTGAAGTTTCTCAGCAGGAGGAAACCACAGCAGGGTTTGACACAGCTCGGCACAGCTGAGTGGGTTGGCAAGGTGGGGGCACAAGGAATACTGCAGGGCACTGGCATACCTGCTGAAGGAAGTTCAGAGCAGGAAAAACACAGGTGCTGAATGCTGTATCTGAGATACATGAGCGAGATAATGTCTGAAGAACACCCACCTGTGATCAGCTTGCTTCTGGCCAAGCTGCTGGCCTCTTGTCTCCAAAAACACTACAAAGCATTTAAAAATAGTCTTGAAAGTGCCTAGGATTCAAACTGTCATGTTCTCTTTCCCACTACAGTCCTCTTTCCCCTTTTAAGTGTCTAAACTAGGTTCACCACACATCCGTAAATGCTGCCTCTTCTTTTCCTGCTCCCAGCTAGGAGTCCCCGTAACAACGAATCCAGCTATTCCTAACAGTCCTTTCTGGCTCCAGGATGTTGTCTGAGTACAGACTCGGCTATCTCCTTTTGTTGATTCGCCTTAGAGAAGCTGGAAGAAAGTGACTGGGTGTCTGGGGATGACATGGGAGCAGAAGGGATGGATCAATCATAGCTGATTTGCTCACTGAATGGAGTTCGACCCAGTGGTCATTAAGATGGCATACATAAAAAAAATGCATGCTGGTCTCATTTCTACCTTGATTCTTATATTATTCTCATCACGACAGTGTCCAAATTGATTTCTTAATGAATAGCTGCTTATTTCACCACTGCTATGAGCAGATCATTATTTGTCCTCTTATTTTATGGCCCCAGTAGAGTAGCAAGGACTGAGAGAGCCAAAGGGACTGAGCTGGCCAACACTGAGCGAGGAGCCTCACCATGTTGGGACACATCAATATGCTGCCAAGACCCTGCAAGCAATGGCATGTGTCAAAGAGGTACAGATGGCATCAGTTCACTCCCTTGCACTAGTGCCATATTTCACCTGTGGGGTATGCTGAGCAGAAAAAGTACCAAAATCTGGATGAGATTAAAACCAGTGCTGCCTCTCCAATTCTGTGTAATCTGAACACATATGTCAGTAGATTTACAGACTGTCCTTGAGTGTCCTGGCTGGATACAGGCTCTTCACAGGCCTGTAAGCCTGTTCCTAAGTAAGATCTTCTGAAGAAACCAGTGCTTCTGCAGATGAAATGTGCCAGAGAATCTCCCCTGCCACAGAAAAGGATATAAGCCACCTCCAAGGGAGGCCCCTCCAAATGGGCCTGCAGACACAACTGTTCAGGGGCAGCACCAGGGACTGGCACCAGCTCTGTGCCTCAGCAGCACTGCAATGCACATGCCACATGGAGCAGCACATCCCCAGGCACCATGGGCCCACCACACCACAATCCAACATCCAAGCTGAAGCAGAGCTGCTGACACCAGGGAGCTTGTCTGTCCAGCTCTATCACACAGACCATCTTGCAGAGAGGTCTCAACACACATCTACACCTGCAGCAGAGAGTCACCATTAATTCCTTTGCTTGAGATGTCTTCAATGGAAGGATTTTGCAAAGCATTTTCTCTAATCCTCACTAGATAAATACTCTCAATCCAGCAGATGGATCAAATAACCAAATAGAAATCAAAAAGTGAAGTGATTTTTTTGTTTAGACCACAGAAGGCATAGACAGAGCTGGGAACGGAGCATGTTCCCCACTGCCACCTCCAGCCACAACACACAGTGTAAAATGCTATGAAGCAACATCCTCCATTTTAAGGAATAGTTTGTGTTGCAGGAAGGGACAGCCAGCCTTTGGAAGAACTGCTCACCAAAACATTTATCTCTGTGCCTGAATTTCACAGCACTGCGGCAGCTCCTGTGTTTCAGTGTGTGCTGTCTTCTCTTTGTCACACCCCAATTTCAGCTGCCTGTTGGGTTCTTTACACAGCATGGTCTTCTCAGAGAAATGATGCTTTGCTGCATTTACTTTTGGGGAGTATTTCCAGTGCAAATACCACCTCTTTAGGAAAATCCCATTTGACAGTTACAGGCTTGCTCTCCTCAGTGGGTTCCCAACCCTAAGGGCAACTGCTAAAATGCAGCCTTCCTGCCAGACCTCTTTGAAAGGAAAAGAGGGAGAAGAATAAAGCCTTTTATTATTTTTTTCTTTAAACACTCTTTGCTTCAGATCTTTTATGGCACCCAGCAACGTCTTTGCTCAGTAGCTTCTACACAGGGTGTGGGGAGGTGTTTCTGACTGTACCACTGCATTTGGCTGATGCTTTGTGTCCTTGTTTTTCTCCATTTTTCCTGTGCAATCTGGAGGATTTTTCCTACTGAGAGTCTTTTATTTTTTTCTCCTTAGTAATTCTGGCCTCACAACCCTGTCTACCCACCCAAAACACGCCTATTTAGTTAACCAAATTACTTACTACCTCCTGCCCACCTGCCCCCTTTGCTGCATGACCAGAAAGAAATCTTGTTATATGTGCTTTGGAAAGGAAAGCTTTTAGAGTCACCATTCCCCAAACAGATGCTGCTTTAAAGCAGCAGCTGGGATGTGCTGAGGAGGCTGAGCTCGGTCCTCATTAACTGCATTTGCCTTGGTGTTCCTGGATGGGGTTCAGCCAAGGGCACCTCTAGAGGTTCACGTGCTGTTCCCCCTCTCTCTCACTGCAGCTTCTCTTTGCAGGGACATTCATTTACTTGTCAGACAAAGAAGTCTCCACATTTGGATGCAGAGAGGGTGATCATTTTAAATACCTTGCTCTGCATCCAGGCAGTCTGTAGTCCCCCTTCATCTAAAAACTGAAACAAAAATGCCATATGAGAAACCACAAAGTACCATATCGGCAGAATCATTTGTTTTTGTGAACTATGGGCACAACAGTGCACAGGTACAAGGGCAGGAGTGGTTCTGGGGTGTGATAGCAGCAGGATACCTCAAGAGCACAGAGACCTAGGAACATACTTTTGCACTGTGCCCTGTGGCTGGGCTCAGTGCACAGCCATGTAAGTCCCCAGAAAAGAAGTCATCTGATAAAGGTCCATGGACAGCATTAGGAAAGGATTTCCCAGCTGTTGTGGTGGAAACTTTGCAGTTCTCACTGTAATCTTTCCCAAAGTCCTTTTTCTCCAAGGACAACTTTCCTGGATGGGTCCAGCTTGTGCAGAGCAGAAGGGGGTACGTGAGAGCATGTGAGTACCAAAGATATGTGGCTCAGCTCTGGCACCCAGCCCAGCACCACGCTGAGTCAGCTGGGAGGCCGTGCTGGCTGCGTCAGGGCTCTGCCTGCTGCTGATCAGCAGCCAGCACTCTCATGTGAAAAAGCCCACTATGCAGTGTGGTGCTGGGTAATTTGAGGGAGGGGCTGGGGGGGGATGCATTTCAGCCCGCCAGGACACAGTATTTCAAAAGGCAGAACTGGAGCATAGAGAGGACGTGAGAACCAGTTCCCTCCTCCACTGCTGTCTATCTTTGTTTCCTTTTATCTTCCCTCAGCAGCCTGAATAGCTGATGACTGCATGTCAGTGCTTTCTGAGGAAGTGTGGACTAACAGGACTGCAGAATCAAACCTCATTTCTTTTTCATTGCCTTTTTTCTGAAAATCTAACTTTTCCCAAGTCATGGACTGGGTCTCACTACCTCCACAGCCCATGGAAGCTATGCTTCGTCACAAATGGGTGCAGAGGTTGTGCATGGATACTGCCTGCCTAGGATTTGGGTACTGGCCTGCAGGATGTGACCAGCAGACACTGAACTGCTGTAGTAACAAAGTTTGGGAAGGCTCACTCACAGCCCTTTGCTCCAACCACCAGGCAGGTTTTCAGGCCCTCTTAGCTACAGCCTTGCTTTCATCCAGTGCTGCATCAGGTCACCTTGGGCAAAATGATGCTGCTGGAGTCCAGGTGGGACCTGCAGAGGCCAGACTTCTCTACTGGCAGCCACACAGGGAAGGCTGAGCAGTGAAGCTCTGGCAGTGTTAGCTGGAAGCTGGCTGTGGGCTGCTTTCCCTGTGGCCTCCCCCAACTCCCGAGAGATTACCCAGCAGGGTTTAGCATAGGAATGAAAAGCAGCTGCCTCCTGGCCTGCTTGCAGATAAAGGGCAGCAAAGGAATCCTGGCTGAATGTGCTCCTGTTGGGAACAGCAGCAAGCACGCAAAGTCAGGCACAGAGAACAGGGATCAAGGGCATTTAAAGACATACATATCCTTGTTTTTTTTTCCCCTCTCTCAGAAACCAGTCTCTATCTACAGAGCATCTTGGTTGCTGAACACTGCAACTGGGTGTCTGTAACACAACCTACACATTCACTTTCCTGAGACAACTATTACATCTACTACTGAGCAGCAGCAGTTCTTTCTTTTGACGCATGCAGACCACTGCTGGAAGTCTGTAGAGCAAATACAGTTAGAAAATAGCAGAGCCAGACTGAAACTAAACAATTCTTCATACATTCCATTAAAAACAAAAAACAACACACATTCAGTAATAATTAGAACCAAAGAAATGGACATGAACTCCAAAATGCATTCTACCTCTGCTTCTTGACTGGAAGCCTGGGACCCATCTGACTTCCAGGCACACATGCCTGCTTTCCCTCAGATAGCTCATTGAGGTCTGCTGCCATTTTCAACCTGTGCTTGCAAGGGCTCCAGGAGCACAACCAGCACAAGGGCCAGCTCTAACTGCTGCTCACAGTGCAGAGGCACTACACACCCGAGCAGGTGAATTCTTTGATAAATGGGACAAATGGGAAAACTACACTGATCCAATTAGAAGTTGTGACTACTTGTGTTTCTGTCTGTCTGTGCAGTTAGTAGAGTCAGAGAAATATAAATGCCTACTGAAGTCTCAGCTGGGATCTAACTACATTCACTTCCCTCTAAAGCAAGTGTTATTTACAAGTACACTCTTCAGGGAGGAAGTGCTGATGTGTTAATACAAGAGCCCAAGGACAGTTTGTCTGTGAAAACCAGAATGTGATGTTACCAAAAACATTAAATATGGAGGAACAAAGCCCAGAATCCCTGCTTCAAAAATAAGTTAACTAAAACCAACAGAACAAGCCAGAACATCATTTGAAGGTGGGACACTTTTAATCTCTTCTGTATTGAGAGGAACCTAAATGCTGCTGAAAGCTATTTAATATCCCCATGTGATCAACATACAATATGAAGACATTTTAACTCAGGAGGTAAGTGGAAATATGGAATTTTGGGTGGAAATGTCATCCCTGGCTTAGTTTTGTTAGTACACTGCTACAGTTACACAGGGAGATCTAAGCAGACTGGGATGATGACATCAGCTCAGAGATTCTTCCCTGGGAGCTGGTGGTCTGAAATCACAGTGACTGCTGGATGTGAACTGTGGCTGTTCCAAGCAGGGTTCATTCCCTACCTCTGGGAAATGCACTTAGCTGTCACAAGCTGCCTGTCTGCTCCACCCTTCCTGGCATTTCCAGAAGTTTTACCGTAACTTTGTGCATCACAGGAAAAGTTACAGGAAAACAAGGCCACTTTCTGCTTTAACCTGGATTAGCACATACCCTGCCAACTTCAAAGGATCTGTGCCTGCTTCACACTGCTGTCACTTTTGATTCCTCGCCTCTACCTGTTCTGTGTCTTGAAGGTGTGTCTGCCTGCTTGATTGTTTTATCTAGATAGTCCACGAGGAATATCAACAAGAGGAAAACAAGCCTCTAAGAATCTCATTTATTTGTCTTGTAATGCCAAACCCACACAATTGGAGGGGGTTGATCAGACAGACCCAGTGTGCTTTCGAACAGCCATGAAGAGTTTAATACACAAGAAACTCCCAACAATGTGTCAGGTCCTTCAACTTACATGACTGAGATTTATAAATAGGGCATAAATTAAATACCAGGCTAAGCTCCTGTTTCCATGCCAAAACCCACTGCCACATCCACACAGCATTATTTCATTACAGGAACACTGGAGCAGAGGTTTTCAATCAGCTCTGTACCAACTCAGAAATGCAAACAGGATCCATTTTCCTGAGCACCAAAGTGACCACAGCTGAATAAAATCTCTTCACTCCCAACTTCTGGAAAAGTTTGTGAGCACAGCCCAGACCCACCCAGCCTCACACTGGGTTTTGTACAACACGTCTATCACTAGAGGCTTCCCTTACACATGAGTTCATTTATTGAAGTTGCAGAGACTTGCAATTATCTACTTTCTAATAACCAAAAATGAAAAGCTAAGTCTAAACTTGAAAGCTCACGGTGTGGAGAAAAAATAAATAAAGAAAGAAAAAAGCAATATAAAACCATTTCTTTTGCAGTTACGTTAAAAATAGCTCAGCTGCCATGAATAATAAATGCAATTCAAGAATAATAAAGTGCCAGTCTCACCCCATCTCTGCCTGGGCGTCAGCTTCTTTTCTCTCCCGTCCTTTCTTCAGCTGCCTTAGATTCTCTCCACGTTGTGATTTATTTCTCCCTTCCTCTTTCTTTCTCCGTCTCTCTCCGGATCCGGATGCTCTTTAAATTTCCTCCGGAATTTCACTTTGAAATCTGCTAGTTTTGCGGTCGGTTTCCAACGCCCGGCAACCCCCGGCCGCACGGGGCACTGAGGGCAGGGGCGGCCCGGACCCCCCGACCCGCGGGAGCCCAAACCCAGCGGCGGCCCCGGACGCTCCGTGGGGATGCCGGCCGCTGCCCCGGCCGCTGCGCTCCCCAGCAGCTCCCCCTGCGTTCTGGCTCCCGGGCTCCCTCCTTCCCTTCAGCATGGGAGGGGAGCAGCAGGATTAGGTGGTGCTTTTGCAAGCGCTTTCAGACAAAGCCGTCTGCTCGCTGCTGCTCCGGCAGCCCCGCAACTTTCTCCCCGCAGCCCAAAAGCCCAGCCACCGCTGCCGCTTGTCCTGCAGGGTCGCGATTTCTTTGTTCTCTCTCTCGTATTGTAGTTTTTTATTATTATTATTTTTTTTCTCCCTTCTCTCTCCTATTCGTTTCCTCCCTCTACCAACTGCCCCATCTCGATCACATTTCTCCGCTCCTTCTCTCGACTTTATTCCAGGGGCCGGCGCCGGCTCGGCGGCACCACCTGCCGGGCACAGAGAGCAGAGCTGGGCGCTGCCGAGCAACGCGGGCACAGCGGGCACAGCCCAGCGCCACAGCGGGCACAGCCCAGCGCCACAGCCGGCACAGCCCGGCACAGCCCAGCACCACAGCCGGCACAGCCCGGCACAGCCCAGCACCACAGCCGGCACAGCCCTGCGGCACAGCTGGGAACCACAGGCCAAGCGCTGCTGGATCACGGTTAGTGAAGGGGCTCTGGCTACCCAGAGAAAAACGAAAAACAACAACAACAACAAACCAAACAAACAAAAAAAAGCAAAAAGCAGACAAAAATCCCATGCAATCTCTGTCTAGATATATTCTATAATGAACAGGTCGCTCCTTGTTCCGTCTTTCATGAGGCAGTTCATACAAGTGGAAAGTTAACAGATGCCACGAATACGCTCTTAGGAAATAGCAAAACACCCTGGGAAGAAGGGATGCTGGGCAGGCCTGGGGAAGGAGCCTGGGTAATTAGAGAGCAGGCAGTGCCAGCGTGCTGCTGCAGCCCAAAGAGCTGACACAGCCCTCGGCTGAGGTACCCAGGGGCAGAGAGGTGCCCAGCTCTCTGAACAACGGCAGAGGGCTCACAGCAAAGCCGTGAGAAAGAACAGAACTGCTCCATTTTGAAAGAAGCAAAGTGCTGAAATCCATTAATCAAAGAAAAGCATACGTGACTTTAACACAGCCATAAAAGATCCCCAGCAGAAATAAACTATAAACGAGTGCTGTCCAGTTAGGGCAGCACAGCTACAGCACGGCCTGAGGGCTGGGAGCAGGAGCTGAACAGGTCAGCCTGGGGAAAAGAAGCATTTCCAACCACAAGGGCAGACACAGCAGCGGTCTGGTCTGCTGAAGGCAGCAGAAGGCCCACCCAGGAATGGATATTTCACACCTGCTCTTTTTTAGACTTCTATCCATCACCTCAGAGTAGAGATTCTGCACACAGCAGCTGTTCTGGCTGCTGCCTGCGTTCTGTAGGCAAATCCTAAAGTGCATCCAGCCTGGTGTTCCCACATGTGAGACAAACAGGATGGAGGCTTGCTTGTGAACACTGCGTATTTTGTCACTTGTGACAGAGATCAGAATGGAGTGGTATCAACTACACAGGGCAGGGTGAAGCTCAGCTTTAAGTAAGTTACGGCAGTAACTGTGAAGCTGTAGATGAGTGCATGAGCACACATGCAGTTTTACAGGTTTTTAGAGCAGGTCCAGTAATGAACCTGAAGCGTGACTTTGGCACAACAGCATCCCTGCATTTCCTCCAGCAGTACACTCAGATCCTCACTGAACACCACCGCTCCTCACTCAGCTCCCACAGATCACCTTAAAACATTCCACTATTCAAAGCCCCTCATAAGCAGCCAGCGCTGCTGAGCGATGCTGCTGGATCATCCCCACCTCATTTCTGCTCTTTACTTATCAGGGCACTTTAATGGGAAATGTTCCCAAGAGAGATTTTGTTAATCCCATGCAGTTCTGCACATTAATTTCTCCATGCATTAACCATTTTAGGACTTGCACCAAAATAGTAAGCTTTGTACTAGTAATTTTACAATAGAAGGTGGGAGCAGTGCTCATAACTCAATATTAACAGCACAAACACGAGCGGTACCAACACTTCATACTCTGCTTTCAGCATTTCACCTCCACTCTTTCCCCTAGGGCATTTAAAAGGGAGGTTTACTGAGACAGGTTTAATTCTTTGTCTCCCATGTCTTCTCTATTACTCACATGTGGGGCTACAGTTTGCTGCCAAAAATTTTAAGCGTAACATCAGATGCAGCTCTGAGCTCTGCTTGAAACAATGGCAGCAGCTACGAGCACAGGCTGCTGGAACCAGGAGAGCTGAGCTGTGCTGGGGGCTGTGGGGAAGGAAGGTTTGCGCAGTGCCCTGCTGTGCTCAGATGGGTCATGGCAGGACGCGAGTTGGAGCAGCTGCAGATGGTTGCTCTGAGCTGGCAATGGAACCAGCAGCTCCAGCTCTGCCCTGGCACTGCTGAGCACCAGCAGTGCTCCTGCTTCCTATTCCCTGCCCTTCCTATGTGCGACATGGGAACCAATGACACAAGGACTAAAACTGTACTGAGGATACTACTGAAAGTAGGGCACAGTATCTTTCATATCGACCTGTTAATGGTAACTTATCTGCAACTCTTAGAAGCTAATTATTTTACACGTTTAAATTAGGGTAATTAGATCAGCAGGAATTGAACTAAAACCAAACGCTGGTAGCCTTGTGAGGATTTTCTGAAATGGGGTTCTGTGTTCCATCTGCACCTCCTTCCACTGAGGGAAGTGACTGAGTCCCCAGAGGGAAGAATGGAAATTTTGATCACTTCCTACGTTATCACACATCACCATCCCATCTGCATCGTTAATTTCCATAAAACCCTTTGCATGCAGGGAGAAGGAATATAGGCAACAGAACCCTGCAAGGAAGTGGCTTCCCTTTCGAACTCTGAGACACCTCAGAGCCCCTCAGATCCTGTTTCTGCTTTGCACTGGTAGTTTCTGACAGGCATCACAGCTCATCAACTCTCAACCAAAGTCTCTAACTTTCAGATGTCCATTTCAGAGAGTTCTTGTCCACGTTCTGAGTAATGCAGCACAGCCTTCTCTTCAGGAATTTCAGAGGCAGATAATCTGTGTTATTTTCCAGACAAGAAAATGTAAGAGAACTTTTTATTTGAAAAAAGAAAAAGAGTTTCAGAAAAAAAAACCCTCAACTTTCAATGGCCTTTAACAAAAGGAGCTACACAGTTCTGACCAAAGCTTAGAAATAAATCCAGAATAACGAGGCAGTATTTACATCAGTTCATGACACTTCTGGACAGAAAAGATGCATCATAATATCACTAAAAGCACATTATAAAAATAAATGTATGGGAAGTTTTAAAAACAGTTAAATAAAGAGAAAAGAGAGGATAATAGAGAAAGATGTGAAGACGACTCAGGGACTTCTAACAGAGCATTGGATCTGACACCAATACTATGGTCAGTGACAAGTAATTTAACCTGATGAAAAATGAGGGTAGTAGCAACCTCCTGGGGCATTGGGAGACTTAATTAGTTGCTATTCGTAGATTAAACACAAAGTCTGAAGGTGAAAGGCACTAAATGCTAAGTATTATTAGCTTCTGAAGTATTAATTTCTGTAATTGGGCGACTCCAGCAATACAAAAAAGTGGATCAGTGTCAATTTTTGGAAATAAAATAAATTTATTCTTATGGTTCTAATGTGTCAAAAAGGCATTTTGCTTTTAAAAGTACCAGCTGGTAACATGACTATGCAATGCACAGTGCAGCTTGTCATCTTCAGTTCTGAGCTTCTGACTCCTACCCAAATTTACATTCCACATTCCTTAGAAGGAAACATCATCTGAACCAAGCGGCTCCACGAGCTGCACACACTGCACAGCCTGCACTGCGCTGCACGCCTTGAGAAAAACTCACAAGCATTTATTCATTAAGAAAAGACGTGTCTGTTTGTACTGCTGAACTCTCTCTTACGACCCCTGATCTTCCTGTGGTCAGTTCTGGATTTTCCAAGCCTGCATTCGTGTCTTTGGAGCTGGTGTCTCTGATCCTCCAAGGCAGAGAAAGGTGGCCCTTGTAGAAATTCCAAATGAACAAGAAAAAGAAAAGAAGAGCAAAACCTGCACCCAGGAGTTTTAAAACAAGATTCTCCTTTTGGCTGCCCACGGATTTTTGTTTTGTTGCATCTTTCAGTAAATACGTTGATACTGAAGACTGAAATCCCACAGCTTCTGCTTTGTTATTGCTATCTGTTGCAGCATTAACATTTGCCTTCTCTGTACTCTGACGTGCATAAAGGGCGTAACGGGCCACAGTGATAAAGAATTCCTTTGCTTTGGATTTCTCTACTGAGAGGCAATCATAGAATCCAGTCTCAGCCACTGTCACATTCAATATTGCTATTCCTCCATCATAGAGGAGGTATTTAGAGTCCTTATCCTGAATTTGGCTCCCATTGAACTTCCACACTACTCTTGCCAGATTCGAAAGAGGAACACATTTAAGATGAACATTGTTTCCAAGAGTAAAGAGGCATTTTCTCACATCATTCTCTGCAATTATGAAGGTAGTGTTTTTAAGTAAGAACACTGAAGATTTCGTTTAACATATAAAACCAGATACATGTTCAAAACATAGCAGTTTGAATCTACCAGTCTGAAAACTGAATGGCAATGAACACATAAGCAGTAAAGACAAGAGGTCCAACTCTGACACATAGGGGCACAGAGTGCATCTGGCTGGCCTTACTCCTGCTGATGTGTAACCAAAAGATACAGGACCAGAAGTTTAAGACTTCATGTTTTAATCTGCTTTTGGCTCACCTCCATATGTAGCCACACGTAAATAGGTTAATTTTTGTATGCCTCAATTTATCATTTGTGGTGTACTCTCAAATAGACAAGACTACAGACAAGAGACTTTAAAAAGACAAAAGGGGAGGTAAGAGAGATTTTGTGATACTGACAAAAGCCATGCAGCTTGCAACTCATTACAAAGTCAATGAATAATAACACACGTGAAATGCTACATTTAAAAGAATACCAATTTCACTAAAAATAAGTATTTTCAATGGCTGATAACAAATCATCTTCTAAGTGTACTTTTGAATAGTTTTTGTGATCTGTCTGCAGTTCCTAAAGCAGTGACAGATTTAATCGGACAGCTAATGCATCATGTGATTTCTGCAAAGTGCATGAGGGAGGGATACGAACACCTTCACCTGGGACACACACACGCTTCCCGAGTTTCAGCCTGACATTGAGACTGAAAGGGTTAAGATCATTAGGTGGTACTAATTGTGTTTTTTTTTTTTCCTATCTTTGTTAGTTCACAAAGAGTAAAAGCGAGTACGATTGTAATTCTGTGGTTTTCTGTAGTGTAAGAATCCCAGTGACCACATGCTGAACAAACATTTCAGTTGCATGATGTTAAAAGATTCATTTTTCAAATAAAAGCTCACATACCTACACTAAGGCAGCCGGAAGCATCCCCATATTTCACATTTTGAATTAAATCCCTGGGAAAATAAAAACATCAACAAAACTATAACAACCAGAGAGATGTTCCAGCTTGTAAAGCACCATTTCTAGGAATCATCTCGGTTTCGTGTTGCAGGCAGTAGGAGTGCACTTATAAAGCAATCTGTCTGACCTGCATGACTTACTTTGTATCAGCAGACTGATCTGACAGCAGAACACAGGCATGGGCAGCCTGAGACCACGCGCAGTACGGGTCTCTGGCCAGGATGCAATCCAAGCAGCGCTTGTATCGCTGGCAGCCCGAAACTGGAAGCTGCACCACTGCAGACAGGGACCCCACATAGAGCATCCCCTAGAAACGTAGGAGGGAGTTTTTGTTTCATGATCGTGAATGAGATTTTAGGTTGTTATTTTCTAACATGGATTATATTATTTTCTAGTACTTATTAAAAAAAACAAACACACACAATAAACTAAAATCCTTGAAAGAATAGATGCTGATATAAATGAGAAAAAACAGTCCTGTGTAACATGTAAGACAACAGAGTTCCTTCCCTATTTCTTTTAATGATCATAAAGCTTGTAATAAGCAATATTCTTACACAAACATACTCTTTTTCTATAGATAAAAACATGTACTGTGCTTCTGTTATTAGCTCATATGTGATGGAAACAGAATTATGAGGTATTTACAGGCTATTTGAAGTCAGAAGAACACTACAGAAGACCAAGGCCTGAGGCAAGGTATTACAGCAGTCACTTTCCGTATGCAGGGACAGCAGCTCTACCTTTTTAGCAGACAGCTGCAGGAACTGCACAGGCTCAGGGGACAGAAACAGCTGCAGCTCTTCCACAATGAAAGTTTCTCCATCGCAATTGAAAGCTTTATGCAAATATCCATCGTCTACATAAAAATAAATGCATTTTTAACTATGAACTTGTTTAAACATTGCATAACGTTTTAGCCTGATAACTCACATTCAAATTAGATGAGATGCAGCAGACATTCCTGGGCACAAGGAATTTATGAAATTCTTCAAAGCAATGTTTATTTTTTCTTTTAATAATGATTTTTTTTTTCCCCAGAGAAAAAAAAGACCTCAAACAATCCCTGAATTTGCAAATATCGTTATGTGAAGTCTCCTTTGATATGGAAAGTTTCTAAAGAGAACCTTTTAATGTCCAACAAGCCAAAACCATTTAATCTAACTGGTATGAAAATATTCAACTAGCAAGACAGCTTCTGAATGCAAAACTTCAAACAAAGCTAATGAATTCTTTTATTTTTTTGAAGTGCAAAAAAAAATCTGTCACAAAACACATGAAGATGAATAATATCTTCTAAAATTAAAACCCTTACCTGTTCCTAGAAACATAACATCGTAGGTCTGCTTATCTAGGCCAGTAACTCTGTCTACCACAATCCTGGTGTAGTTTGAGCTCCTCTTTAGTAGTGCTGGCCTGTCACCAATCGGATGTACGGAACCATCCATCAGAGGGTGATCTCTAGCAAACTGCAGAACTTTGTCAGGCAGGTCAGAAGATGCATTATACCCCAAATTTCGGGCAAAATTATCAATACACTGGAAATAAAACATACTACAACTGATTACAATGGCTTTTACATCTCAGCAAGGTATGTGAAAAACACTGAATTTTCTTCTAAATACTGGTATTTCCACTGAACTTCAAACAAGAACAATCATTATTTTCCTCAGTCTACAGACCAGTTAACAACCCCACAACTCCTGCAGAACAGAACTGCAGGGCAGCTGTCCTGAGAGAGGCCTGTGACACAGTGAGCACCTCTCTGCTGATTAGAAACACAGCATTTATATTGGTAAAACAGGCACTAATGGTTTGCTATTTAAAAAAAAAAAAAAAAAAAAAAAAAAGATGAGAGCAACTATTGTTTAATTAGAACAAGTAGAATTGTATTTACAGCACCAGGACGTGGGACTGGCACCTCTCCTCTAAAAACCATCCATCTAACGTGGGAATGTTCCACAGTTGTTGGACCCCTGTAGCTTCCTTTGGAGAAGGCTTCCTGGATGCTTGCCATGCTGTATGCACAAACAGCTGATATGTCCAATCTGCCCCTTGGAAGGAAAAAAACAAACCTCTGCAAAATAAAAGCGGGTTTTACATGGCAAGAAATATTACAGAATAACTGATCACCAGATTGAAAGAACATATAGAGAAAGAAATAGTGTAAAATAACCCAGTCTCTACAATGCATAGATGTATCTTTTTCAGGACAAGTCAAAATACCTAATGCTATTTCTCTGTTGCAGTTTTCATGAAGGAATAAAACAAAGGCATTTACAAAATACTGTATTAAATAGGTTTCTGTTAAAAATCATATAACCACCCTCCAATAAATTGAAATAGGTAACAAAATGAGGACCTTTTAGACAAATTCTATGTCTCTTTACCACACCCAAATTGTGCAAAAATGTGCTGTGCAAATTCCTCTTTTAGGACAGAGAATGGAACCTGCCATAACCAGAAATAAAACTGTGTGAGCTCCAGCAAGAATAAGCTAACAGGTGAAAAGGTGGCAGCAGGTTAAGCCATGCAATGCTGATGAATTGCATTCTGAGCATCTTGATGCTTTTATAAACCATGCAAGTTACTCATGGCTACTTTGGTATCTTTTGACAGGCAAAGTTTGAGACACTTTGTCTTACTCAGAGCAGTAAGAAAAAGTCAGTAAATTGTAAAACATCGAAGTAGTTTGGAGTTCTGGTTTTGTTTTCACAGGACATCACATATACAAGCAGGACGTGAAAAATGCTGCTTTTGGAACAGAAGAATAATTCTGCGCCTTGAAGTGTCAGGTATTTCCTGTACTGCAGTGTACACCAGAAGAATCCAGGGCTTTGTGTAATTAATTATATAATTTTGAACATAATTAATTACTCCACCATCTGAGTGGAGAAAACATAACTCTCAAAATCTGACTTAGTAACAGCTTTGGATTAGTGTTCAATTGATGGTCTTGGCCCAGGAACCAAACACATCTCCTTTCAGAAGGTGACAATGTTTGCTCAGTCTGATCGTGCTGTAAGAAAAACAAACATGGGCCAATTAAACACGCAGAGTAAGCAGCTGAGAGCTCCTTGTTCTGACTTAACACCAAAAGGCCCAGGCTATTAAAACTGAAGTGAGAGCCCTTATTCAGCTCATCATAGCAGTATCTGTAGCCCTCTATCTTACCACTGCTGGGAAAAAATTCCATAGAAGATGCTGTCCTGCCACTTCCCTCTCCTAAGGAAAAAGATGTCTTGAATGATATTGAAATGGAAGTTGAGTTCTGGAATGGAACAGGAAAGTCGAGCTTTTAAAAATGAAGTCCATCTTCTCTGCAGTAAGCGTTTTCCACCAAGATCACCCTAAATAAAAGAATAACATCAACACTGTGGAACGCATAAAACATAAATATAAATAGATTATCATCTGATAATGTTGCTGTAGTTAAAATATATAGCTGTCCTTTCAATACAAATTTCAGTTCTAAAACATAGAAAAAAGGTTTAAATGTCAAATGCAACCTGAGCAGCTAGTTCTGTTCAAGCATGAAAGAGAAGAGGGAGAAAATTCAGGAGTAAAACATACAGAATTTTGTTTGGCTACAACAACATTAAACACACAACTACAAAACTTCATCTGAAACACTGTAAACAAAATCTTTATATGTCAAACACTAACTTTGCAGATACGGGCGATTCTGGACACCACAATCTTGTCATAGAATTCAAACTCAACAGCTGTTTCAGTGAAGAACACATAAATTTTATCATCATCTCCATCTGGACTAAACTCACTTTCAGGTACTATTTCCATGCCAACAAAACTTGGTTCTGAAATGCATAAATATAAAAAGCAATTTAAGTTAACACTAAGAAAACTCACAAACAACAGATATTGATTTAAAAGTAAGTCTAATTAAACTCTTTTTTTTGCGGAGTTAAGAGTTGAAAAGTATTTATGAATATGAAAAATTAAAAGAAGAAATTGTGTTTTAAATGGAGGGAAGCAGAGGCTTGCCTCATCACTGCAGTTCTCAGGCACAGTGTTTTTAATTCCCATTTCTGGACACTGCCAAGCCAACATAACACACTATTACATCCTAGAGATGGTTCATACACCAACAAATGCTCAAAAGCCTGAAGTACGAATAAAAGCTTCTTACCATTTAGCCAAGATGTTTTAAATTCTGTTCTTACGGGATTTTGCATGCTGCGAAGTATTATAGGTTCTGTTCCCAAGAAATTATTTGAAGTAGCTGAGTAAAACGCCCCATCTGTAAAGGTTTGGAGGAAACTAAAAGCATCAAGCATTTTATTTTAAAATAAAAAGACAAATCGTAAGGAACAAATGGGTTGATATTCAAAAATAGAATGAAGATAACAAGAAATCTTTAAGGTTGTACATCAGTGAAAACACACCTACAAAAACAGACGCATACTTCAGAGTTGGCTCAAAAGGACACTTCCCTCTGCTCTCTTCAGCTCTTCCTTGCAAATGCATCTCTGTCCTCTGCATAACCTAAGGCAAGCAACCGCTTTGATAGGAAGAAGAAAACGTTGTTCCCATGTAACACATTGAAACAACTGGCAAATGCACTTAAAGGAAAACGATCACAGAAGTTACTATAGGAATGTGAATCTCATGCAAAAAGAAACAACATTTGGGAAAACGTTTTCTTGGTGTTTCACGAGTTTACGAGAGAACTAACCAGGAGAGTTTCTGATTTTCAACCGAAATATTCTTAGAAAGGCGTTTATAAATCTGCCATATGACTCAAGCTCCTTCAAGTAAAGCCCACATTCAAATAGAATTACCATGTGGTCACACAGCGGGTGATAGGCATTTGTCCCACAGACGTACACGTGGGAATCATTGACCTTACGGAGGATGAGGATGTAGTTTTGGCACCTTATCTACAACAGTGAAACAAAACAAACAAAAACAACACTCAAATTCTGTGGTAGATTGCATTTGAAAACTTTCTTGTCTTAACAAGACAACACAGACAAAACCAACAGGTTTAAATGAACTTGATTTTAGTTCTTTACTAAAAAGAAATGTAAAAGTGCAGCCATTTTGACTTTTTTGACCTAAGGGAGGAAAATAAGGTTTCACCCACCTTGTCCTTGCCTCTGCGAATACATTCCAGTTGTCTTTCCTGTGTAGCAAACCAGTGTTCCTACAAAATGGACTTCTTGGTTGGTATGCTGCAAAACTTAGCTCAAAATTATGCGTAAAAAGAAAATCTAAACAAACTTAACATTGAATATATTGAGGTAAATAAGCACTTTTCTAGATACCTCTGTGAAGTGCAAGGTGCTGTAAAAAACAACCTGGAAAGAGGTATAGAAGAGGCTTCAAAAATAAGAGTTAGCAATAAAGTTTCAAGATTTGAAATGTGAAATTGTACATATAAAATTGGTATATTAGGTTTAAATAAATAAAGTCACAGTAAAAGTTGTGCTTTGATTTTCAAAAAGGTTGAAAATAAAGGCAGACCCTTAACTTACCCTGGCAATTTCTCTGGAAATGTTATTCAAATCAAGGGCAGATATTACATCCCTGCCTCCAACAAACAACCTATCAGTTTCTTCATCCATAAGGAGAGTGGAGACATTGGACAAGCCTTCTTTCACAAGCATTTCTACTTTTACAGCTACGAAACACAGACGTTATTTTAAAACAAATTATCACTGGAAACTCAGTGTTACGTAGTAAGAATTCCAGGTTGAAAACATAATAACCAAAGAATGTGAAAGCTTGTATGTACTTCCCAAAGAGTTTCTAAATAATACCGAAGTATTCAGATAAACATACGTATATTCTTTCCACAATTTAACACAGGAAGAATAAACAACACTATTATCATTACACTACATTTGGGCATTCCTCAGTCATTTAGATGAATGCAAGTACAAACACTGAGGTGAGACAGTCTATAGCATTCCTTCCTGCCCCTAATAAGAAATGAAGCCCCAGTAGTGTTTTATGTTTCTTTCTGCTCATCAAATGACTCCTTTTCACTTACTTTGGTATTTTACTGTTTTTCTGGGAATGCAGTTCCCAACAGATGCTTTTACCGCTTGCATTAATTGCAGAACAAGACAAAGGACAGCAGCAGTGCCACCCATGTCCTGGGACTCAACTAGAAATACGTTCTTCCCAGCTTTTATTCCTTGTTATTAAATAATCACAGCTTCTTCATGGTTCCTGAAGATGTCCTGCTGAAGACCTCCAAAGCAGGTACCTCCTGATAATTCTGGCAGCAAACCTTTAAAGTGCTCCAGCAAATTCCAAGCAAAATCAGAGCTAGGCAGCAGTCACCTGCAATTACAGAAAGCACAATGCCAGCTTCCACACCTCTTTTTGTAAAGAATCTGTGCTTTTTCCAATTTCAACTGTGTGCAAACGCCAATGCCCGAGGAAACCACTGATGTAAGCCAAATGAAGTAACTTTAGGAGTTAATAGAAGTTAATGAATCAGGTTGGAAACTGCAGAAGGCTGTTAGATAAAACTGTCTGCCACTGGATTGTAACCCAGGCTGTGACCACCATGGACAGACACTGCCCACACCTTGGCTGAGGCATTTTCCTGCCCAGCAGCACAGATCACGGCACTTGAGAACCAACTTCTGATCAGCACTGCTCGTAGCCCCGAGGATGGCTGCTCAGAGCACCACGCATTGGCAGCCATCCCATCCCGCCCGCGTATCGCAGTGGACAAACCTCAATTCCAACCCTGCTTCCCACAGCACATTCAGCTGCAACCCCTTCCCTAGGGACCACACCCCGAGGATGTGGCAGGGCAGCCGCGTCTCGTTAGCCTCCTCCAGCTACACCTCAACCACACATCATTCCACCACTCCCTACAGCCCCTTAAGGAACGCCCCCAGCAGCCCACACCGCAGCACTCGAAGCCGCTTCCCCTCAGCCCACGGCCCCCCAAGATGGCGGCCCCTCCCTCAGCCCCGCGCCCGTTGGCACCCCGCGCGGCGCTCACGTGACGCCCCCCGCGGGAGGGCGGGAAGGTGGCGGAGGATGGGGGGCTGCGCGCGCCGCGCTGTGTGGAAACAGGAGCGAAATCATTATCGTTGGTCCCTAATTAAACATTTGCCTTTCCTGACACTGGTTTCTCGTGCAGCGTTGGGACCAAGATACTGATAGTCAGCAGGAGCAGTTGCTTTTCATTTCTGTGTCAAACGACACGCAAAGCAATTCTATACAGTTTTATATACAGCTCACGTACAGGAGTAAGTTGTGAATTTGGAAAAGACACATGAATTAAATACCCATGAAGCTGATCTGCATCTTCCCCTTGGCCGACAGTGACCAGATGAGCAGCGAAATGAAGCCTGGGCTGCTCTGTATGGGGAGCACTGCAAATCAGCAGCGTGCGGAACCCCCGCTCAGTAAATAACACACAGCGACCCACAGGGCATCGAACAAAGGCAGACCTTTCGGTTCTCAGTTCTCTCTCCTTTCAGATAGTTTTTCGTACTTCTGATTTCCCCTCCAACAGCTCTGTCTCTCGAGGAGGTCTTGCAAACGTGTACAGATCATCAACCCCAACAACAGAACAGTCCATAAGGAACTTCTGCCAAGTGGGCAGCTGTTTAAAAATAAGATCTCCTTGCATTATATTTGCTGCTTTTCCGTTGTGTTGTTACCTAACAAAACCCAACCTGCCCCTCGGGTAGTTAACCCCTAGATTAGTTTAACCCAACCTACCCCCCCCAGGCTGCCCACAGCCTTGCCAGGAGGCAGTTTTCAAGAAAACGAGCACCACCTTCTAATGACAGGAGCAGCATAGAAAGCTCACAGAACACACTGTGTGCCAGCGCTTTCTTGAACAGCAATAACTTTATTGCCCACAGACGACACAAACGTTTTCCCCGCTCGCTGCAACTCAGCGCAGCACCTCTGTGACAAAGCTCACAAAAACTATTTATCCCAAAGCCCCCTGTTGTTCTTTCAGCATGTTCTCCTCTAAGGTGTTCAGCACTGCTCAGATCTACTGGCTGGTTGTGATTGGCCACTCAGGTGTGAGACGAGCAGAAAGAAGGATGGTACAGGACTTGGAAGAATTTATTTTTAATTAGAAAATATACCTGTTCGTAGCATAGAAAACAATCCAAACAAATAACATTTGAATTTCGGAATCCAGACTTTTCTTTTTTTTTAAAGCATGATACAGCATGATGAGCTTTAGAGCAAAATGAAATAGGAAAAAAGTACCGTACATTGATTTTGAGAAGTAACATCTCGGCACAGATGAAGTGTTCACGCTAAGGATGATGATGTGTCGTCAAAAAAACAAACAATAAATAGGAAAACATAACTGGTGTTACAACAAAGGAAGGCCTCAGAGACAAAACAAACAAAAACCCTCATGTGATTTCAACACAATTACTCCAAATGCTGGGTCAGTGACTACAGTTCTTTTCTCTGTTAGAACACTTCCCCCAGAATAGGGATCTCCTCATTCCTCTCTGACGTGAGCAAGCATCCCTTCTTCTAGAACCAGGTCCTTACACGTGTAATAGGTGTTTAAAGGGAAAGGAGAAAAGAGGAAAAAGGCAGAGCTGGGACTTGAGCATGTCTAGTAAATCTTGCCATAGGTGTCAGTGTAAAAGCAAGGGACAGGAGACTCAGCCTGCATCCTTAGCCAATAAATATGTGCACTTCACCTCTCAACAGAACGTGGCTGCACAACTTACATTTCAGTTTGCTGTGTTTTTTTCTCCTCATATCTAAAAAAAAAGGAATTCAAATCTCAAGGCAACAATAAACCACACATATATGCAGAAAGTTTTGCTGTCTTAAAGTCAATACATGAAGAAAACTGGAAACGACTGTGAATAAAAAGTAAAAGTGGCATTCTAACTGGAGCACAATGGTTCTGGCATTCGGGTGGAGAGTAACACTGCTGTGCATGGGTTTAATACACTGGAAGCCATGTGAAGAAGTAACTCAGAAATGATTTTGTGGCTGTTCTCAACAGAAGCTTTTAGCAGCACAGAAACAGAGGGACCTTCCTTCCCTCACACACTAAAATCCTGCTTTACATTAATATAACACTGCATAATCTCAATTCCACTTGGTAGTGCCAAAAATGATGCATATCTCTTACAAACGGCCAAACTCACAAGCAAAACATTTGAACCATATAGTGTTGAGTTCTATATTTATTGCAGATATTAAAAGATTAACAATGCTAACAGTTTTACTTACACTGAAAGGAAACGTCAGTTACCCAATAACATAAGCATCTAATGTTACTAGCTAAATGCTACTGCCAATTTGCATGGAACAGAAACTAGCAAATTGCTCTGCAAGATTAATGGCAAAACAAAACAAGAAAAAAAACCAACAACCAAAACCAACAAAACGAACCAAAAATAACAAAACAAAAAAACAACCAAAGGACAGTAGACACACCACTGAAGTTAGTTAAAATGTTCACTGAAGCTTGCAGTCTTCATGGAAGAGAGCCTGGAACTAAAATAACAGAAAAGAAGCTAGTAAACTTTCAACAAGGCAACGTATCTGCATAACAAATGTTTCATATGTACATATTTAAATTTTCAAATCAGAGCTGCCTGCAAAAGCAGGTCAAAATAAAAGGAAATTCCTTTTGCAAAAGGAGCATAAGGTCATCTCTTGGTAACACAAGATAAAAGTGGCAAATAGTGACTCACGTGAGAGCAACACTGGAATCTCAGCACCAATACTGCTCTGTTGATGTCTTGTCCAAAATTAAAAGTTTGGCACAAGAAAGATAGACCATACTATGACTACAGCCATCCAGAGTAGCAGATTAAGATTTTCCCAACGTTCACTTTTAGTTTCAAGACAGCATTATACTCTAAATTGAACTGCAATCAGAAAGGATGGTACCATTTTCCAATCTGGATACTAAGAGTTTTCCCAGATTGGGCAAGTAGGTGTTTAGCAAAGGCACCCCAAATGGGACCATGGCCAACAAACTCAGGTTAAATCAGAGCAGCGCAGAATGCTGATCTAGGGTGAGAGACTGGATTTCAATCCAGTGTGAAACGACACTGCCTTGTGCCTTTCTGCAAGTAGTGCAACACATAATCAAGAACGCTACCAAAATGTAAATGTTAAAGAAGAGCTTAACTGGAAGTTTGCAAGGAAATCAAAAATTGTGAACAGAAAAACTGGCAGCCTCATCAATGGAACTAAAAGAAAAAGTAATCCCTTTTGAGAAATAATTCAGAAGCCAACAGTATTAGTTCCAGACTGCCACTGTAAAACAGACAGCGACTGATAACTCTCCTTTTCGATAGGCTCAAGTTTTAGATTACATATCTGCTAACCAGGCACAGAAGAGAGGCAGTGAAGAATACACCCAAGTTGGGAACTTAACAGGCACCACCAAACGCTGTAACTGATGACCTTTCAAGTAGGTACAAAACATTTATGAATTTAATGCATCTCCAAGTAAAGTAAAGCCTACAGGAAATCTCCAGACCATCAAATGTCTTTAATCAAATGTGATAACCAGATAAACTTATATGTATGTATGGTCTTCATGCTTCAGCTTCTTGTTAACATAAAGGTGAAGACATGTGATGCCCATGGAAAAACAGAACTAGCAGCGTGGTATTTTTCCTATACCTGCTATTATGGTTTGATTTAGTGATCAGTGTGCTTCAAAGCAACTAGAACAGTGACCAGAAAATTACACCAAAACATGACACTATTTCTCTTAGTTTCACAAACCCATACCACAAAGAAAAAACTTGCATTCATGATGGTTGTTACAGGCCAGAAAGTTTGTTGCTACAGAATGAAAACAAATAAACTCCCTTTCAACCAGCAGGGGTCTTAATGGAGAGTATATAGTGTTCTTTAAACAGCAGGCACAGGCATGTTTGTAACTGAAGAGCACATTTTCTTGTGTATTTGTCAGTTAGGAGCTTGAGGTGCTGCTACACTATGGTGGAGTGCACAAGCTCTTTGCTCTGTAAAGAAGCGTGATGCAGGATGAGAACATCAGCAAGACAGCACTCACTCCTAATAAGCAAAACATGCGTCAGCTCAAGATGAACTCTTTAAAGAGAACTTCAGTGAAGGTTTTGGTACTGTAACATTCGAGTGAAGACGTTTAGCTAATTTTAGGAAGGTAAAGATGGAGAAGTATGTTAAAAAAAAAGTGCATTACATTCTGCCACTTTCAGTAATCCAGTCACAGAGCTCTTGTTGATGTGCTTGTCTGAAAAAGATGAATGATCAGACTTTGAATGTCTATTTGTGGTAACACTGCTAAATCTTTCATGTCTTCAGAGCTGCTTCACCAAGAAGTTAGGAATTGCTTTTTGTTGAAGCAGGGTAGGTTAATCCAGTCTTCTCTCTCATCTGAAATAGTCCCTCAGAATTACTTTGTCTTATTGCACAGGGTTTTTCAATGAAAACTTCTGCAAAGCCAATATGTAATAGAAACAGAAATTACTCTCTAAACTGATGGTCTTACAAAACTGATGATCCACTTCCAGATGACTTTTGATTATTTGAATTCCAAGTATCTTCTTCAGTATTTTCTGCAAACACACAAATCACACCTGGTCACGGCTTAAACTTCCTTGAGGAGGAAAGCTATTATTCAAGAATTTGTTGAACAAGAGCTGCAAACTTGTGTAAAATCAAAAAGTACATATAAAATATGCACTGCTTGCTTGCTACAATGGAAAACCTTAGCAGCCAATGTTTCCAAGGAAGATTTTAGCATTCTCAGACTCAAATGAACTTACTTACTCATCCTACACTTCAAGTATAGAATCCTATATAAAATAAGCAGGTGGGTACAGATTCTTCTTGAAACTGGTGTGTGGAGCAAAGGAAACTGCTTTATGCAGACTCGAAAAGCAGATGAGAAGATGAACTCATCAACAAAATGTAGCAAAGTATAAACTGAACTGCCTGGTAATAAGTTTTTGTGAAAAGGTTCTTGGCTTCCAGAAGGAACAGAGCCAAAGCAGGCCAGTCGCAATGGTAATGTTGCTTTTTCTGTTGGTAGTAAGCGGCCTCATTGCAAAACAGGCAAACGTGGCCTAAGACAGAGGAAAACTGGCACTTCCAAGAACAAAAACAGTTGTTTCTCCCTCAGAAGATAGCATCCAAGTTGTTAGCTTGCACAATTAAATACAAGACTAACTTTAATCTTGGAAAATAATAATACGTAAGCGTTCAAATCCACTACTACAGAACAAAGTGTTCTTCGTACTGGCACTCTGCCGAAGACTTTCCCACAGCAGCCTCTGCATATCCGTGCTCTTTCTAACGAGCAAGTCTCTTATGTCACACCTAGAAAGTAAGATTTGGGGTAATTCAGCAGCTCAAGGTAGGTCTGGGTTTTCATGAAATGTTAAGAAGCCAGATATACTCATGGAAACAATATTTTCTGGGTAAAAGACGACTTTAAAAACCTGGTATTTCAATGTTTGCAGGAATTCACAAACCAGACTTGTCCATTGCACATACCTATTTACTTGCTCTTTTCTGCCTGTACATTTGTATCATTCTTTGACGGAAAACATCAAATGCATCTTCTTTATTTTCTTCCCCTGCAACACCCAAGCCCTCCCCTGCAGAGGTAGCACCCCTAGGGAGTAAAATGAATAGTTAGAATATACTGTTTCTGTTACATTTGACAACTTGCAGAAGAGATCTAAACAATACCTTCCAACAGACACAACCTGAGGGAAAAGTTACTCTGCTTCGCTTAGGGGAGAAGGGGAGCAGAGGCTCAGCACCTGGCATCAAATGTAAAACAATTCCCACCTCCCATTACATGCAAACGCCCACTAGAAGAAACCACTCCTATGATTCTGAGGGAACGGTGGAGACAGTTACCTAACAGATCAAATTCTTACACGGACTTTTACATTAACCACTTTACTTAGAGTAGATAAGATCACCTGCTGGAAGCATGGCAAAAATTGCCTTGTTTCTTACATTTCAAAAGTGACAGAAGTCAGAGACTTTGAGGAATAAGTAGGAAACATCACAGAACCCTGGATGAAAGATGGAATTTTTACCAAGGGAACACAGTGCTGCTTGCTTGAAATTTCTAGTACCCAAAGCAAGCTAAAGTCTTGCATGACAGACATCACAGCCAAAACCCAGAGCTCCTGACCTTTCAGGTAAAATATAAAGTAAGAGTTAACTTCCTTCTCTTCACCCAAACATGCCAACAGAGGCAGACAGGCCTCAACACTATCAAAACACCATTCTGTCCTGGAAGTAGCAGATGACCCACAAGAATGTGGAGATACAGACACTTGTGCCTGGAGCTATAGAAATGAAAATGTTGACGATATATTTGGTCCCAACAAGTTCTGAGGTTAAGAACCCAAGGTTCTGACACTCATGAGCACAAGAGAGCTGGAGGAGAGGTCAGCTGCTTTCTCACTGTCCAATTGTTGCAGATGAAAGATCAACGGAAAAAATATAGTAATGGCCACTGGACCATAGGGAACCATAACAAAAAGAGAAAGCAAACAACTGCAAGTATGCCACCAACTAAAATGACCAGTACTGCCAAAGCCATGAAGAGAACATTAACCCACAAATTCCACCTATGGACTAGAAAGCTTGGCATATGGGTTCAGAGACAAAATTGATTCTGCCTCCTTATTCAATCAGGGAGTTGATATCCAGTCTTCAGCAGTAGACACAGGATACAGCAACTTTAAAAGACAAAGTGAAGATTCAAAAACAGAAGCACATTTTAAAGGAAAAAGCACACTTACCTTCTGCCAGATGCACTTACCTCTTCCAGCATGCAATGGAATGAATCACATATTTACAGTGAAAATAATTCTGTTGCCTAAACCTAGGGAGTAGTGTGAATGATATTCCCAGAGTCTATTTATATCTTACATACCTAGCATTTTGGCAAGGAGATCCCCAAGATAGCAGGTATTAAAGAAAAGAAAAACAACTATATATACCAAACAAAAACATCTCCTGAATAGTAGGGGAACCCATATATCTTTTGAAAGCGTCCACACACTGCAGCATTCACACTGCAACTTCAGTGATGTCAAAGTGCACAGCAAGGAACAGCCAACTTCCAGACCAGACTGTGCTCAGCCTGGCCAGAAAAACGCGTGAAGTCTGCACGCTCTACTTTGCTGAGGCCAAAGACCACATCAAGAAGGAAACAAAACACGGAATTGGCCACATCAAGGAGGGTTAAGATAGAAATAGTTACAACTAGGATCCCAGCCTGTTGCACAGCTGCCAGATTTCTGCAGTTTGTTCCCATTACATACACTTTTACAGGCTCTCTGATTCCTTTTCCTCGTGTACCCAGGCCATGTCCTTCTTGCCAGCCCATCTTCTGAAGCATCTGGAAACCTACATTTCTGTTTGTCAGTTTCTTGTGTGAAAATTCTAAATCTTTTGGTTTCTGTGGAGAGGGAAAAAAAAAAAAAAGAGCAGAAAAACAAAGATACTCCCTGAAGCCACACAGAAAAAGCCTACCTAAGAGTAAGTATGTGCCTTGCTAGTTTATAACAAAATAAATAAATTAGCAAATGTATTTCAGGTTCTGAAACTGCTTCATTACGTTATGATAGAGTACACTTTCATATTTTAAAATGCAGTTAAGTTTTTTAATAGCAAACACTGAACGATCTGACTACTGAATCCCCATTACTGCAGCAAACAAGTTGCTGCTGCTACTTTTCAATTTTGAAAAAATACTACTTTCCCAACAATAATGCTCATTTCTTTCATTTTTTTTTCATAGATTAAAAGACTATTGAACAGCTGTGTGTTAACCATAAAATGTTTCATTGTCAGAGGCTGTCTCCTGTAGGCACAGCTGATTTTCAGATTCCCAGAATGAAATGCAAACCAGAAGAGTGCTTTACCTTCTTCTTCTTCGTAACAGGGCAGCCACGAGGCCTATCATAAGCAATTCTGACAGGTTCATGAACTGCAAGTCAAATCAAAGACAAGAATCAGCTGCAGAGAAAACCACATTTTAATACAGAACTCAAAAAGTACACGATCAGCTGGGACTCTAACTCAATATCTTGGCCTAGGATCAGAATCAAGAAGTATCTGAACGAAACCAAAGCAAACAGAAAGACAGTTCACACACATCCCACCTCAGTAACCAAAAAAAAGAATTAAGTGTACCCATATTTTGTTTCATACACATCTTGCCAGCAACAATACACTGATGAATATATTAAGGACTTCAGATATTTCAGTTCTGGACTGAAATAAGGTTATTTTATATCACTTTCGTATCACAAATGACAACCTTCACCAATAGAAATCATTACACAGAGAAAAGACATTTGTTAAAGTAGCTGTAAGGCACATATGATCACTTTCAAGCTCTTTATCTCTCAGTTCTCAGACTCTCATGTCCCCCTCCACCACTGTGGCTGTACTGACAGAATCTGACAGGCCAATGCAGGCCTAAATATATGTAGAACAGTCAAGCATTCCAAGTGTGCTCAGTGCTATATTTCAGTCTGTCAAAGCCGTCACACACTGATGAACTGAAACCTGCAAAAGTGACGCCTGTGTTTTTTCTTTAAGCTGCAGAGGGAAGGCAGCATTCCCATATACTCACGAGAACATCTGAGATGCATCGTCAATGAAAGAATTACATTTCAGCAATCGAGAGATAAATACAGGTTTTCACTTGAGGTGACAAAGGCAAAACACAGTAAATGGTGTAACAGTTCTTGTATTGTGGCACAATAGCAGAGTTTGCAGGTAACTTCAAAGCAAACTCTACTATTGTGCCACAAGACCAGAACTTTCATTGACAATCAGTAATAAAGTACATATAATACACAAACTCTGTACCTGTATGCTCAAAATACCTCACAAGTCACACTCACCTTTTGGTTCTTCTATGAGGCAGATCCTTTTAGATGCAGGAATCATACCAACTTTCAGAGACTTGCTGCTGATTCTCTTGCGGGGAAATAGGGTTCCAGGAGCAGGAGCTGATGCCTGTGTTGACAGATTTGGTATAGCACCATCAGATGATGTAGCAAGCTGTGTTTCACCTGTTGAAATTTCCTCTCCTGCTTTGGATATCATCTCTTCAGCAAGGTTTTCCACACTTCTACCTGCTGAGATATCATCATCTTCTCCCTCCTCAGCTTGCTCCATTTCTTCCAAAGGTCGGGAAATATCCTCCTCAAACTCAGCTTCCTCCTCATTGTCTTCCTCCTCTTCTTCTTCTTCTTCCTCCTCCTCCTCTGAAATATCCACATTTCTCTCTTCGGGCTTAGCATCTTCCCCAGCATCATTTGCTTCTTTCACGTCACTGAAGCTAATAGAGGGACATAACTCATAGACCTTCATGCGGTAGAACTTGAAAGCAGAACTGTTTCGATCCTGTAGAAACCTGGACAAAAATTGCAGCGAAAAATATTATCAGGAGCATTTTCTTATCTGGAAGCAAGATACTTCAAATAAATCTCTTATTAATGGCCATTCCAGGCATGTTTTTGAAGAATCACATAATTCCTCTACATGTGCCAAGTACTGCGATCATTCTCCTTAATTCTTACAGACTGCAGCTCCTACACTGTGTTGTAGAGAATTCATAAATAATGTAAATAAAGTGCAATGATCTTCATTATACAGATGTGGAACTAAGGCAAAATCTGCCTTCAGATTGCACAAAAGGGAAGCAGCAAACCCCAGGAAAGAATCCAGCTCCTCCAAGTTCCAGTCACATACAGCATATAGAAATAGGTTAATTGATTCTGAGGGAGACAGAAGAGATCACAGGGCTCCACCACTGTTGGCAAAGTACAACCAGAAGTGAAACACTTCTACTAATTTACACCAGAGCACTTAAGCCACCAGTGAGCAAAGCCTCGTTAAAAACAAAAACAACAAAATGCAAAATACTTTGTCAGAACACTATTTCAACATGCAAGCAGGTAACTTAGGCTTCTAGATTTTTTGATACAGATAAAAGTCCAGGTTACTCACCAAAGGTCCGGGTTATCCGCACTGTTGTCTATGCTGAACTGCTCAATTTCTGGTCCTACCTGAGCAACAAACTTGGCAAGCTTCTCAGCCGTCTCCATTGTTTTAGCATCCACTGCAGGAAACAGATCACTCGTTATCCACAGCTTCATGCAAAATCTGCATTGTTGAAAGATCACAATACAGTTCAGAACTATCTACTTCAGTTGAACAAACATCAGTAGAATTTCCAGCAGAACATCCTACGAAATTCTTTTCCCACATAATTTACTATTTAAAATCTAACCTTGAATTGTCACTTACCATCAGGAAACTGACAGGGCAACGATGAGAAAAGTTCAGGTGGTGCCAGTAAATCCTCTGAATCCACCCTTCCTTCTGATGGCAGAGGGACCTCTGAACTGGTGCCACATTGTGAGGATGAGGGATCAAGAGAAGAATTCTTCTCAGACGTGATGGTTTCTGATACAGAAGGCTCTGACTGGACTGACCCTTGCAGATGCTTGTCCTGGTGCTTCAGCACCGTACCAGCTGAAAGCAAAGTCTGTGTCCCTACGGTGGTTCTCCTCACCTTCCTTCCTCGAATTCCACGCTGTGCAATGACTCCAGTCCTTTTCCTTTTGAATAGCCTTCTCTTAATACTTGCGACTTTCCTGGCATACAACATGGCCCTGACTGATTCTGTTGCAGATTCTTCTAGCGTTCTGCCCTCACCACCTGCTTCCTTTCCTGACGATGTCTTTCTTTGCACTTCTGACAACTTCAGTCTGTAATATTTGTATTCTAGACTATCTTCATCAGACAAGAACCTAAATAAAATCATATACATAAAACAAAAAGCCTAAGCCAAAAGCACCAACTCATCTCAAATTCTCAGTTCAGAAACTTAGCAGCAATTGATCTTTTTCTTCCAGGGCTATACACCAGCCACTAAGGCAACTCCATTTCTAAAGTAATAAAGATAAAGTAGGCCAAGCAAATAAATGATGGAGGGTTTTGACACAAATCATTGGGCTAGTAATTAACCAGCCATGCTGCAATTCACACATGCAGAGATACACTGCTGTATGAACAGTAAGTGCCTCACCTTTGATTTTCCAATGTTATTTGTAAAACACTACCCCCATAAGTCTGTTACATGACTATATATTAACTGCATTTATTTACTTTCACCTTGTACACGTAAATTGATTTGAATATATCATATTTGGATCAGTACAGTCATTACTGACAGACCAAACAGAAGGTGGTCTACTGAAACAAAAGCAAGATGACAATTTCCAGGGATATCAGGGAGGACAAGAGGCTGCAGAAACATTTTCAAACAGTTTAACTACATATACTATAGGCTTCAATCTTACACCCATTGAATGAAATATGGAATTTAATGAAATATATTCCAAATATCTTCAGTGGAGCAGAGCAAGGCAGTATTAGGGCATACTGTTGAAACACACCTACCAATATTCAGGACAGTTCTTTTGAGCATTTCTCTCTTTGGCAGACAGGGTTCCTGAAACAATGCTATTCACGAGCTGTTCAATTGTTTCCACAATTTCCCGATCAGCTCGCTGTGGGACTGTAGGAAAAGATAAAATGCAGTCATATCAACTCTAAAGACACGCCTGCAGCTGATAAAACCATAACAGTAACATCTGACTTCTCCTCTATGCAAACACTTCTCCCGTAACAGCAGCAACAGAGGCGGTCCTGGCCTCTCCATCCCCAAGGTGACAAGTTGGAGGGTAGAGAAGATGAGGCCATGAGGTGCACAGGTGAAAACCCTGCTGTGAAGCACACGTGGGCAGAGGGGAGGAAGGAGACATGCTTTCATCTGCACAAGCAGGCACAGAGCAGAAAGCGATAGCTACAGCAGACAGCATTAACTGCCTCAGCACTGCCTGCGATTAACATGGAATTCCCACAGGTTGTTATTTGTGAACTAGCAAAACTGTAGCAACAAATCAACATACTACTGACAAACAAAGAAATCACATACTGCAAAGAATCTTACAATGATTCACTCACTTTTAACTTTTGTCTCAGGAGAGGGTTTAAGCTGCGTTGCGGACTCTGCTTCAGCTTTTTTCATCTGAATTGGATATCCACTTTTCTCCAACCAAGCCTTTAAGTTCTCAATGTATTCTCTTCCAAACAATGTTGAATCGTCAAAGTTTGGGAACAGCGTCGGCGCTGGAGCCATTTCTTGTAGCCCCACAGCTTCCAGTATTTTCTCTTGCCTGAAAACAGATGCTAATGCAAAGGTCTGACCCAGAAGTGCTAAAGACTTACGACAAAGAGAAACAGTGGTCTCAAAAGCACTCGCCATTTCTCTGGGGTTACCAAAACCGTTTGTCTTAATGCTTAATTCATAAGCATTGCAGGCCATAAGCAGAGGCGTGACACCCTTTAGCAGGCGGTCTTGTAGCCTCATTATATATTTATCAAAAGGTTTGATTATTTCAAAGAAGCAGTTCTTTGTTTTCACAGCACCCTTGTCCAACAGCATATTTAAAAACTCATTGTCCACCTTGGGAGTTTTCAAAGCAGCATGTTGTAAACTCTTGATAGTAAAGAAACAATAATCTCTGTGTTCTGGCTTTAAGGAGCATTTGAACGAAGCAAGCATTTTTGCACATGTTTCTGTCTCCAGCTCAAAGAGAGCTCCAAAGAGTCGAGAAAATTCTGCATCATTTTTTATTGTGTGAAATCCAGCCCATTTTATGATTTGTATTCCAAACGTTGAAAAAATGTCAGACTTATCCACAAGCTCAAAATTGAGATTTCTGAAAACATGTGCAGGCTTTGGGAGCCTGAGAATAGGCCTCGGGGTTGCCATAGCTGGCCTTTGATTAGGCTGTGGAGGCAGCTTCTGACTGGGGTGCTGAACGGCCACCGGCCTCTGGTTGGGTCGGTCAGCAGTTTCTGGCATTTGATCAGGTTCCACAGTTGGCTTCTGATCAGGGCCTGGCTGCGGTTTTTTAGTGTTCCATTTCTTTAGAGGGGTTTTGATGTCTCCTTTGAATAGTCTAGCTTTAGCAGTGCCCCTTGTAATATGCCTCCCTCGCAGGGCTCTTCCCCTGCCAACAATGCCCCTCCGTATTGGGGGTCGGAACTCACTGTCAGATTGAATTCCAAAGTCTACATCATACTCCTGACTTTCCACGTTGCCATATTCATCTTCCATGAGTCCAGGTGATCTAAAATCACCTAAAATATCCGAAGAACTAAAGTCAGTTTCATGTTGTCCAGTAGCTTCCCAAGAGTCAGGATGTCCATAGTCCTCATCATGAGAAGCCAGGCCCCCGTACTCCCGGTCCCGAGGCAGGGGGTGCCCGTATTCCCGGCCATGAGAAGCTGGCCGCCCGTACTCCCGGTCCCGTGCAGCTGGGTGCCCGTATTCCCGGTCACGAGATGCTGGGTGGCCAAACTGCTCGTGGTAGTAGTTAGCTTTCCTTATGAGGGGGCTTGCAGACCTGTAAGAAGGTCCTGGATACTCATCTCTAGGGTTCTCAGACCAGTCATCGTGTGAATGGTGCTGGGCATCGTCGTATCTTCCATCATCATGAAAGCTGTCTTCATATCTCGGTCTTGGGACTGGCCTTGAATGAGCTGCAATGACAAAAACACACTGATGTGTTTTTCCTGGATGCATTAAACAACTCATAACAGCAAAAAGCACTGAATGACTGAAAAAGCCTACGGAAACATTGCAAAGCAATTTATTAAATCTGAAACACAGGTTCTGCCATGAAGCTCCTTCCCTTCTCACTCCCTGCTTCCAACCCAGGAAGATTTCAAAGCACACAATGCTCACACAGGGATTTCTCTGTGTAAAACGATCAGGACGTTCACATCCTGTTCTCACACCCAGTGTCAGAATTCCACAGCAGAACAGCAGATAATATTTGCTACAGACACAACCACCGGGATGACACAAAGGCAGAAAGGATGGATTTCCCTGTACGGAACCCAGGAATCCCCCATTCCAGTACTTAAGTTCAGACAGCAAGAGATGCTTGGAGGAAAAATAAAATAATCAAACCAAACTGAGTCGTTTGCTTAAGGCAGCCCAGAAGAGATCTCATTTTAAAGCTCTCTGCCTCCTGCAGATGGAACCCACGCCATTTTTCTGCACCTCTCCAGCAGCAGCTTTACCAGACACAAGGACGCGTTTTGCACCCATTCACCGCCGCTTTCCCCGCAAAAACCACACAAAGCCCCCGAGGCTGCAGAGGCCCGGCAGCCCCGACACCGCCGTCCGTCAGCCTGCCGGCCCCGCAGACGATTGCCTCGGTCCCAAATTCGGTTTGTACCGGAGATTCGCCCTCCGTTTTAAAACAGCGACGAGTCGCCAGGCCCAAAACGCGGCTGTTTGCGGCGGCGCGGGGCAGCGCGGCTCCCCGCCTCGCCTCCCGTTACCTTTGAAGCGCCGCATGGCGTCCTGCGCCGCCCCGCCCCGCTCGGCGCGGTACCGCTTCACTTTGTCCTGCAGCGCCGCGCCGAACGTCTCCCGCGTGATCCGCCGCGAGGCCATCTTCCCTGCAGCGAAACACCGCGGAGCTCCGTTCATCCGGCACCGGAACGACGGGAACGGCGGCACCTCCCGCGCTCCGACCCCTCGCTCTGCCGGAGCCCCGCCCCGCCCCAGCCGGCCCTGCCCTCGCCGAGGCGGCGCCCCGCCGCGCTGCCGCAGCCGCCCCGCCGCACGGGGATTTCCCAGCGGCCCCCGCGCGCCGCCCTCCGCTCCCGCCCTCCTTTCTCGCGCGTGCGCGGCTGAGGGACGGCGCGGAACTGACGGGCGGAGGTGCGGGCCGGGGAACGAGGAGCGGAGCGGGAGCGCGGGGCCCTGCGCCCGCTGCGGCGCGGCTGTTGGCTCCCCTCGGTGCGCCTGCGCGGAGCGCTCGACCCGATGCGCGCGTGCGCACTCGGAGCAGCCGAGAGTTTTTTCGCTCCCTGTTTGGTCGCCCGGCGGAGGTCGGCGAGACTCTTTTAACGCGCGCGTCCTCCAGTTGGGGGCGCGGCCGGCTGCGTACGGCGGCCGAGGAGGGTCAGGCTCGGCCCGCGGCCCTTTGTCAGGCGGCTGCGGGGTGGGAGCGGGAGCCGGGGGTTCGAGCAGAGCCTGAGCCGCGATCCGAGCGTTGTGCGGGGACACGGCTGGGCCGGTTCCGGGCCGGCCGCTCCTCGTCGCAGCGTTGGGGCTCGGAAATCCCCGCCCGTTTGCCTTCAGCCCTTCAAAAGCCCGGCCCGTTTTCGGCTTCGGCGGCACCGCCGGTTTGCGGCCTTTCCCTCGGCGCCGCCATGGGCTCCAAACACATCGCGCAGGAAACGTTCGATGAGGCCGTGCAGGAAAACATCGCGGAGTTCGAGATGGAGCCCGACGAGGCCGTGAGGGAGGCGGTGCAGCAGTTCGAGTCCCAAGGTACCGCACGGCCGCCGGGGGGGCGAAGCCTTTGTGGAGCAGGGCGTGGAAACGAGGCCTTACGGAGGGGCTGCGGCTGGAGCACGGCTCTTAGCCCACGTGCAAAGTGCGGCCTGATGAACAAAAGGAGGTTTTTTCTCCTTCCTAATTGCCGTTTATTTGGGGTGCGATCTCCTGGTGACGAATCTTTGATGTTTTCCGCACCCATCTGCATTACAGCCCGCTGCTCTTTGCTCTCTTGCACAGGTTTTGTTTAAGCTCCCGTAATTAACCTTCTTCTTGTTTCTCTTTTTCCTTTTAGGTGTCGATTTGAGCAATATTATCAAAGCTGTGCGGCAGCCGGCCTCTGAAAACGGGCAAAAGCAAAAGCATGAAGTTCTGCTGGTAAGCCTCCAACTCTGTGCTGTCTGCTGGATGTGAGGTTAACTGCTCATTGCAGCCACAGGCTGTGTGGAGTTCCTCCACGGGTTCCAGGCAGACAAAACGCTGCTCTTTGAGCCAGCTGTTTCTTAGCTTTGTCCAATTACTTTAAATATTCAAATCTGTTAATTTATAATAATGACTGCAGTAAACCACTCTTGCTCCCGTTCGCCTCGGATTGAAAAGTAAATCTCGTTTTCTTTTTTCAGACTTTAGATTCCCTTGGGAGATGTGTTGCTGACTCTGATCTCACTGAAATGGCTGAGCAGCTGTTGGTTTTCACTGACCAGTGCAAAGAACAGCTGGCTTTCCGCTACCTGGCGGGGCAGAATGGTGCCTATCCTGTGGTATTCTCTGCCTGCCAGTTGGCTGCAGGAGACAGGAATTTAATGCTGAAAGCCTTTAATACTCTGTCTGCCATCTTGGATGGGCAGCCAGACCTGCTTGACTCCGCCGGCCAGGATCTGCTGCTACAAACTCTGAGAGAATATAAGGAGGATGCTGAAATGACGCTGGCTGGGATCCGATGCATTCGGCACGCCTGTCTGAAACACGAGCAGAATAGGCAGGACTTTGTGAAGGGTGGGGTTCTGCCATTGCTGACTGGAGCCATCGTCCTGCATGGAGACAACGCTGACGTCGTCCGAACGGCCTCGTCTGCTCTCAGGATCATGACGTTTGATGATGACATCCGTGTGCCCTTTGGCCATGCTCATGATCATGCCAAAATGATTGTGTTGGAAAACGATGGCTTAAGGGTTCTCATTGAAGCTGCAAAAGGTAAAAATCACCCTACGACTCTTGGTCCTAATTTTGAATCATCTGTGCTTTCTTATCCTAAAACTGTGCTTTGTAACTTGAAGCTCCGCAGAGATTGTTTGGAAATTTGGTACTTAAGTGGTCTAGCTTCTTTGAAGCGCTACCCAAGAAAGAAATACAGTCAATGCTCTGGAGGTGATTGGCAGGACCAGGGTGACAGTTACAGAGCTGTCTGTCAGTCTGTCTAGGAAGTACTTCACAGCCCAGTGCAGGACTACAGACACAGTGTCCTTGCTGAGGTGCTGCATTCCTGCCAAGGAAAGATACTCTCCCTGTCTACATATAGAGCAAGCAGAATGCCATCTGTGAGAATCTGTTCTAAGATCTAAGTGGGAATTAGCTGCTTCCTTGGGTGCTGTGTTGTTTTTTGTTTGTTCTTTAAATGGAGAAAAGTACAACACCTTGAATCTGCTCACAGGCCTCCTGGCTCATACTCCTTCATCTCTCCTTCACAGGGTTTACAGATAACTGCAGTGTTCTCAGTGAACTGTGTGCCACCCTTTCTCGCCTGTCTGTCAGGAATGAATTCTGCCAAGAAATTGTGGACCTCGGGGGCTTGAATTTTATGGTCTCTCTCCTGGCTGACAGCATTGATCATCCAGTGAGTAATATAGAATATACTGGGGGGACTGAAATTAATGCAGCAGATTTGATTTTTCAAATCCTGGCTTTGAGTGAGCCTTAACACATAATTTTGGGTCCACTTAGTGTTGAAACCCAAGTGTTGATTCCATTTACCTCTATTTAGAACTTCATGTGCAACTTTGTTCTGTGTGTGCTCTGTCATTTAATAATGGTGTAATTGAACTCCGTGCTTGTAGTTATTTCTTTTGTCCTCCCCAGTCCTCAAGCAGAGTTCTGCTTGGTCCCAGAAAAGCTGTTTCTGGTTTTCTACCATTCAGCTAGAAGAGGTTCAAGAGGATTGACTGATTCTTTAAATGCCTTTGGAAACCTGGACCAAACTAACAAGTTCCTTGTATGCAAGAAAGCATAACTGACATCTGAACTGCTGAGGAGTTTGTAGCTGGGAATTAAAACTGAGTGGAGTTGCTGGGGGATGTTGTAGGTGACTCAAAACACTGCAAAATGTTTCCTGCTGCTTTCTAAGCTGTTCTTTTCCTTGATGAATGCAGGATGTGGTGAAGCAGGTGCTGAGTGCCATCCGAGCCATTGCAGGTAATGACGATGTGAAAGATGCCATAGTTACTGCTGGTGGAACCGACCTTATTGTGCTTGCTATAAGCCATCACCTTGCCAACCCTCAGGTATGCAGCTAATTGCTTGATGATGGTGTCCCACAGAGGCTGGGAGCAGAGGGCTTTGGGCTGTGTAATGCAGGGGTCTTGTCATTATAGACAGGAGCAGTCCACAGCTTTGCTCTGACTTGTGGAAACAGCTTATGCTGAGAGCAGATACTCTCTATGTATGCTATGTTAAATCTCTATGTTATATGTTATATCTCTATGTTAAGTGATTGCACTTACTTTTATTACCTGAACAATGCACTGAACCTTTAACATACCTGTGATATGAAGTGCAGTGCTTCAGCATATATTTGTGTAAATGTAAAGGTGTACTCAAATCTACTGTGCTGTACTTTTTCTTGTCCATGAATCAGACTGGTATCAGACTAGATGCAGTGTTTTATACCTCTAGGGCTGCAGGTCAGCCCCTACTGAAGTTATTTTAAATCTGTTATTATAAATTACCATATGAAACTTGCTTTCCATGTCAGAGAAGCACGATGTTTCAGGAAGAAGCTAAAGATTTCTATTATTAATATTATTATTTATTAAAGAAGTCCCCAAACAGGAAAACAGAACTCTGGACTCTGTGAAATGTTCTTCTGTTAAAGCAGCATTTATAACCATTGAGGGCTTGCTCTTTGTCTTGTAGATCTGTGAGCAAGGTTGTGCAGCACTGTGTGTGTTAGCATTGCGCAAGCCTGAGAACTGTAACGTCATCATGGAAGGTGGAGGGGCACTGGCAGCTCTTCAGGCTATGAAAGCACACCCACGAGAAGTGGCTGTACAGGTATTTACCTCTTGATTATTCAGTCAAGATTGGTATTGTTTGTGTTCACTGCTTCGTTTGTCCTTTACTTGACAACTACTACAAAGTTTTGAGCTTATTAGGAGACAGGGGGTCCTGCATGTAAATGATACAGCTATACCTGCCATCCTGATATGATCAGAGCAAAACTTAGTTTGAGTTTCAAGTCCACATCAATTAAGATTCAGGTGGCTGCAGAATGCCATGCTTCAAGTGAAGGCATTACTTCTGATCCCCCCCCTAAAAGAGCAGGATAAGGGAGGCTTTGTCAGAGCCAACCTGTAGGAAATACTGTGAAAGAGCAGCTCAAGCTTCTGCAGCAAGATGACAGGAAAAAGCATACATGGGAGTATGGTGGGTCCGTTGTCAAAGAAACATTATGTCTTAGTGTTATTTTAGAAGTACTTGGTATTGTCTGAGTGCTGTTGGAACATCAGCAAGCAACTTTCTTACAGAAGCACGTGGTCTTTTATAAACTTCATTGTAAAACAGCAACTGTACTTATAGAAATGAGTTTTATTCTTCTAGAAGATAGTTTATTGCTGCCTGTAACATCTCACATTTGCTTGCCCAGATGCTGATCTCTCCCATTTACCTCTCTCTCAGAAACAGGCTTGCATGCTGATCCGCAACCTGGTTTCCCGGAGCCGAGACTATTCTCAGCCCATCTTAGAGATGGGAGCTGAGGACCTGATAACAGAAGCTCGTGCAACGCACAAGGACTGCGATGATGTGGCCAAAGCTGCACTGCGAGACCTTGGCTGCAAAGTGGAGCTCAGAGAGCTGTGGACAGGCCAGAAGGGAAGCCTGGCACAGTGAATTATCCATCTGAGCAACAGAGCTTAAAGGCATCTTATGTACATGAAGTCTAAGGGGGGAAACAAAGTGGCATGGATTCATTTGCAGTTACAACTGGACTGGAATATCAAGCAAATGCCTGGCTTGTGAGGCTGCAGTGAAGTTATTTTGGGGGGGGTGGGAGATACAGCTGGAATGGCTTTATGCATTCACAGGCTGCAAATCAGCTCTGTATAGTAATCATTCCTTGAATCATGTAGTGCCTGAAGATGGTCTGCTTCGCCCCCACATTATGTGTGTTGTGTACAGGAGAGAGCTGTTCCCGTGTGCTCTGCAGTAAGAGCAAAGGAGGATGTTGATGTGTACCATGGCAACTTGCTCTGGTTGTTTTGTCTGCCCTGTGCTGATGGAAGCCAGCAGCCTGCTCTGCTAATGGGATGGATGAGGAGGAATCCCATAATTTGTGAATGTGTTCTGTCCTGTTGTGCTGTTCTTCTACTAACTTATTTTATTGCTGACCATATCCTGTGTTGCTTCTTTGTTTTGGATTTTCAACCAACATAACATTTTATCAAAATCAAGTGAGGATTCTGAATAGTATGGCCCAGAACAACATGCTTTAGGACATTGCTATTTGCTTCCAGGAGGAAAAATCCTGTTCTATGGAGATGAGCAAGGGACTGGTGGTGAAGATGCTAATTTCAAAGCAGGAACAATGTGGCAGTGGTAGCACATGGCAGGAAGCTGTGCTGGGGAGCCCACACTTTGGTTCTCTCTTAAGCAGAGCAGTGCTTTCCAGAATCCTGAGAGCTGTAATTGTAACAAAGAGGCTGAGCACCTCTTGGTCTGAAAACAGCTGTGGACTTGGAGCATTACAGAGGTGAAGCATCCAGAAAGCTTCCCCAGTCACTGCTGAAGGCCTTGGTGCCTCCAGCCAGTGGTTCCTGTGACTCACTGTGCTGCTCTGGGTGCTGGTAGGACCTTCCTCCTGTGCTGCTGCTGCTGTATGTGAGTGAATGTTGTCTAGCGTGATGCTTCTCATAGAAAGGTCGATTCCACGAAACACTTAAAATAATTGCAAGGGTGGTTGGTTCTTCATGGAGCCCCTTGGAGACGGGGAAAGAAAGAGGGCAGGAATGCCTCAGTGCTGAGTTTGTAAGCAAGTCCTGCTGCAGCTCTGCGCTATCAGCAGGCAGCAGAGGCAGCTGGGTGCTTCAGAGGCGGTGAATGCTAACCCCACGTTTGCAGGAGAGGCTGCCTTGCTCTCCCCTCTCCCTGTTGTGCCAAGTGCGGTGTGTCTGTGCGTTCTCTGCCCCTGTAGCCCCAGTATTCTGCTCAAGGGGCCCCGCTGCTATGGGGCAGGGCAGTAGGAAGATCTGCAGAGACCCCGAGGTCCTGAACACCCTGTGTTGGAACTGATGGTGCTGAGCAGCGTCTCGGTCCTGCGATGGGTGACGAGTGCTGTGAGCAAATCAAACGTGGGGTTCTGTAGAGACAAGAAGGCTGGCCTTTGTTTTCCGTCTGTTTTAGCCCCGACTGGGGCATGGGGGAGGGACAGATCTGGGTGAAAGGGCTGTGGGGCAAAGCTCTGCGGGGCCACGGCTGCGGGCCGAGCGTGGCATGTTGCCACAGGGACACGTGGGCGGCGTGTGGGCCGTATATGAGCCGTATAGGGGCCATATAGGGGCCGTATAGGGGCCATATATGAGCCGTATATGAGCCGTATATGGGCTGCTGCACCCGCGGACGCCCGGACAGAGGTCGCTACAACCGAACGTGACACGCGGCGCGCTGCCACGTGCGACACGGGGGCTGCGCACGGCCACGCGGGACGCGGCTCAGGGCCGTCGCACAGCTCGCGGGGTCCCAGCGGCGCTGCGCGGCGTCCTGCGCGCACCGTGCGCGGGATCTGCGCGTTCCATCGCCGCGCAGCGCCGGGCGCACCCCGCCTCTCCCAGGCGCTCCGACGCAGCCCGTCCCTCCCGCCGCTCATTGGCTGCCTCGCCGGCCACTCATCCGCCGCTCGGCCATTCGGCGCGCGCGGCACCGCCCGCGCCCCTCGCGGCGAGGCTGCGATTGGCCGTTCCGCACGGAAAGCCCCGCCTCCCGCGGGCGCTGCGGGGGAGGGGGAGGCCTGGCGACCGGGAGGCGACGGCGGTGCGGCGGCGCCGAGCGGAGCGGAGCCGGTGAGTGCGGGCCGCTGGGCTGCGGCGCGGCTCCGGGAGACCCTCGGCGTCGCGCCGGGTCCGAGGGCCGGGCGGCCGCTCACGGTGGGGGGTGACATCGCCGCGGCCCCGCGCGGGGTCGGCGCTCCGTTCGCCCTTCGGCCGCGATGAGGGGGGGGGCGGCGCGGGGACGTCGCGGCTCGGCTCGGTTCGATGCGGAGCGTTGGGCTGCGGGCCGGCCCTGAGCCCTGCGCGTCCTTCTGCCCTCTGCTCGGCCGTTGCCGTCTGTCCCCGCCGAGCCCCGCGTTCCCCACCCGTTCTGCGCTCCCCTGCCCGTCCCTGTGCTCCCTGCCCACCCCCATCCCATCCCATCCCATCCCATCCCATCCCATCCCATCCCATCCCTGCCCGCCCGTCCCGCAGCTCCTCTCCGTCCCGCACCTCCGGCTCAAAGCCACTCTCCACCTCATCCGCGCTTTGATGCAGGCTGTGCTCGTCGTTCTGTTTCCTAAGTTGGACGCGAGCGTGCGCTGCCGTGCTGTGCGGACCCCCGGGGGTCTCAGAGGGCGTCAAACACGGAGATCTCTTTCCAACTTCTGCTTTCATCTTTTTTCCAGCCTGAGCCCAAACTTCCAGTGCAGGGCTGGCTTTCCCTCTTTGCTTCCAAAGTCCAAGTGGGAGAAGTGTCTCAGGCTGCATTTAAGACAAGCTCTGGGAGTGCTGGTGCAGAGTTGCTGGGTGCCGTTCTGCTCTCTGTGCTGCCCCGGGCTGGGCGTTCAGTGCTGCCTGCACTGCGTGGCCCTGACATCCCTGTTCGGAGGGGTCCGGGATGGCTGTGTTTGCTGATCGTCACCTTCCTGCTGGCAGCTCATTGAGCAAATTGCACACAGAGGGTTTGGAGCGTGCTGTCACTTGGCTCCAGTCACTGATTGCAGGATGCTTTGTGGACGTTGTGCGTTTTTACGATGCTCCGTTTTTTAATGTGCTGTGATATATTTAGAGTGCTTTGAAAACCTTCTGGTTTCCAAATGACTCCGGTTTGGAGAAGGCTGTGTGTGTTCAGGAACAGGGAGGTGTTGGTGGGAACAGGCAGGGGTACCAGCGGGCTGATGGAGGGACACCAACCTCCTCTGGGTGAAATAATGGGATATTTGGGTGTCCCGAACCGCAGGGCTGCATTCTGAGCATCTTCCCACCCCAGCAGAGCTGTGGGCTCTCAGCAGTTGGTTTTGTTCCCCTTGTTATTGCATAGGAAGCTGTGAATGTTGTCTCAAAGAGAGCAGCTGTTATGGGGCTGGGGACTGTCCAGGCTGTTGCATTTCAGGAGCTTTCCGGCCCCAGCGGCTGCTTCAGTTTCAGGCAGAGGACTTTCAGCCCTTGACAGCACCGTGGGATGAGTCAGGAGCTGCAGCCATTGCTTTTTGTGGACCTGCAGCTGCAGTTCGTGCACTGAGTCAGGCAGTCCCAGCAGAACGTGTGCCAGGGTGTGTTTTGTGCAGAGGTCACCTGGAATGTGAGACGAGCAGCAGAGCAGCCGTGTGTTCACCTGGTGGAGCAGATGGGTTTGATACAGGTCAGACAGGTTTCCATCTTAGGAAGAAGCTCAGGAAGCAGAAAGAACTTTCTGCTGGTGGCTTTGCTCCAAACTGCACAAAGCTGCCTTGAGGTTTGCACCGATGCCACTGGTTGCCACCGCAGTGTCCTTTCCCCACGAGTGACACAGAGATTCCTGCTGTCTTATGAAAGAAGACGACTTCTTGTAGGGGAAGCTGAACTGCAGCGCGAGCAGCTCGCTCCAGGTGACACCGCAGGTGAGTGCTGGTGATCTTGGCTCTCCAGTGAGGCATCAGATTCGCTCCTCCTGGCCGTGTCCGTGCTGTGGGTGGGTTGGTGCCGCTGGGCTGCAGAACTGCACTGAGCTCACACTGTGTGCAGGCAGGGCCTGCAGCAGCACCGTGGGAAATGGTGGAAAACCTGTGGCTTCTTCTTGGACTTTGAGTTTGTTCTTTTTTTCGCTGTGGGATTTTCAGCAAGGAGGTGATGATGGTTGGGCGTTTTGTTGAGATGCTTCTGGCCAAAGATGCTCCTGTTTGACCTGGGGTCGTTCGTGTTCCCACTGATCTCTGCTTGAACTGCACGGCTTTGGCCGTGCTGCGGTCGTCTCTCAGGGCTGCCTGTGCCTGTTTTGCTGTTTAATGCTTTCTCCTGAAGGAGGAGGAGGTCCGTGACAAACTCAGACTCAGCAGCTCTCTGCCATTCCGTCCCCTTCGGGCGCCCTGTTCCCCATCAGACAAAGTTGTCTTGCAGGTACAAACAGCTCTTGGCTGTGGAAAGCACAGCTGAGGTGCTCCCAGCAGCAGGCAGGTGATTGAAAACCACGCAAAGAGTTTGGATCCTTTCCCTCCATCCATTTCTCTGAGTTGTGGCTGGGGGAGGGAAGCAGGAGAAGCGTTTATTTTGTTATTTGCAAGGAAGCCCCCCCCCAAAAAAAATGATTCCAGGTTCCATCATTTAGCGAGTCTTCTAATTAGGTTGTCAGTGGGTCTTCCAAATTGTGCTGACAGCTTCTGTACAGGCTTTGAAAGGGAAAACACAACGGGCTGCTCCTGGCCCGTGTTTTGGGATCGGATCTGAAAGCACCCGGAAGATGAATGCGAGTGACGGGAGCTGAGCCTGCAGGGCATGGCTGGGTTTGATTTTTAATGGCTTAATCAAACTGGAAGGCAATGAGGGACCTCGGGGGACCACCCAGGGTGGTTCATCCCCCTCCTCCTGTGATTTTTTTTTTTTTGAGATGCTTTTGCTCCAAGGGTGAATTTAAGGCGGCGGTGACTGCGGTGCAGCTCTGCCTCTGTCAGCCTCAATTGCTCAGTTTAACAACTGAAGGGAACCTAATGGAGCAGCTTCCCCGGGCACAGCCTGCCTCGGAAAGTGGGTGAGGGGTTTTGCTGGATCTCTCTGAGCTTTCTTTATTTTTTTTTCCCCTACTTGAACTCTGTGCTTTCATTGGTGATGTGAACAGCGCAATCAAGGCAAAATTAAAAATAAAGGAAAATCCAGAAGTGGGCAGCTGCTAATTAATGAAGGCAGCTGATGGGTCTGAACGGAGTCATGCGGGTGACCTTACCTGTATGGAACCCAATGGGGCTTTGATTTATGGGGAGCTGGGCGTCCCATAGCGGGGCGGTGGGGGAGCAGTGGGTGCATCCCTGAGAGCAGCTCTGCTGGCAGTGGCTGCTGCTGCTGGTGGCTGCTTGCTTTGCTGTATTCCTGCCTGCTGGATGGCATTCCTGCAGGAGCAGTTGTGCTTTCTGACAGGTTGGGGTTCCGTCAGGAGCATCAGGGAAATGGGGATTTTGGTGCTGATGCGTCTCTGGGCCGGGTGCCCGGCTTTGCTGCTTTCTGGCTGCGTTGTGATGTGAAGCTGCAATGGTTGGGGCTGCTTTTGTGGTGAAGGCAGGGATGTTAGGATGCAGGTTAGGAGCACTGGGATGTCGGTGGGGTGGGCAGTGGGGTTCCCTCCTGTGCCAGTAGTGCCAACCCCAGCCTTCCTCTGGGCCACAGTGATGTCAAACCAAACTTGTAAATAAAGGCTTAATTGTGAAATATGGGAATGGACACCAATCTCTGAGCCTTTTCTTTAGCAGTGAAGAATCGTCACCGTGCTCTGATGGCTGCAGCTGGGTGCTGGCCGGGGCTCTGCTGTAACAGCACTGCAGGTGTTACTCATTAAACCTCTTCAACTTTTGAACTCCTGCTCACCAGCAGTTCTCCTTTCTGATGATCCACCCTGCCAGGGGTTGGGGCGGCTCTGCTGAGGGGTCCTGCGTGGATCTGCAACGAGGGTTTGTGTACCAGCCACAGAAATAACGCAGCCACGTGTTACCAAAGGCAGATCTGCAGCCTTTCTTTTTTTCTTCTCGTTCCCCATGGCTTTGGAACTGTGAGCAATAAACGTGCGTGGGCTGGATGGAGCGTGAGTCTGATGCACATCTGTGTACATATGTGTGTCTGTATGCCAGGTAATGCCTGCTTTCTAATGGCTGAGCCCTACGAATTTGGACTGAAACTGAAGAGCAAAGCTGTATTTTCTGTCTGTGACGTGTGTCATCACTTGTAACACACAGAACTCGGGGACCCCCAGCAGCCAGAATCCAACCCGCCTCCAAAACAAGGCACTGCTGCATTGCTTTGCAGGGAGCAAATGGGACAGCGAGGAATAGATGCTGCTTTCTTATTTAAGGCTCTACAAGTGTAGGGCTCGCATGTATGTGGACAGGTGCTGTAGGATCAGGGCATGAGGCACTGAAAGTACAGGGGAAAACAGCTCTGAATAGCATCAAAGGAAGATGGTTGAGCAAACTGAGGTCGCCTTCACATGTGTGCATCTTCCAAAATAGATCTGAGCTTAATAATAGCAGTTTGGGATTAGAGGTTTGCTTTCAGCCATCTTTCTCAGTCATCCTTCGGAGTCCCGTTTTAAAACAGTTGCATGTTGCATTCCAGAGCTCTTCAGCACGAGTTCTATTTCGGTGGGTTTATTTTTGGTAGAGATCAATTTGATATTGCGACCTACATTTCTCCTGGGGATGATGGCAGCCCAGGAGCTCGCCCTGCTCTGCTGAAGGGCACTGCTTTGCAGTTCCAGCTCCGTGGCACCAGAAGGAACCAAGGACAGGTAGTAATTAGAAACGATCAGCGGGCTGCAGTCATCAGAATAACTCAATGAGGAACCATCCCCACCCTCTGGGGATGTCTGTGCACATGGTCTGATGGGACCAGACCTCCACAACAGAGCTTCCCCAAGTGCCAACGTTGCTGCTGCTGGGGTCTCTTTGCTTTGGGCTCTCTGTCATTGCAGCGTGGGGTTATTTGAGCTCCTCTTCTGGAATACACCCCCAGGAGCTGTAAGCGTGCGGGGTCTTCATGGGGCTCCTGCAAATGGTGTCGGTGTTAAGGACAGTGTGAGTGTGGGCTGCACACAGCTCCAGCACCACAGGTTGGTCATGCACCACTACAGCCAGGGCTGAGCCCTCTCTGGCTCTGTGTTAACATCTCTGCTGCAGCCAAGGGGGTTTTGAGAGTGAAGCCTGGCACTAATTTATGAGAGCGATGCGGGGGGGGGGGGGGGGAAATAGGTCAGCAAGTCTGAGAGGTGCTGACAAGCATTTAATGGCTGGAGATTGTTAAAAAGGAGGAGAAATAAAAGCTCTTCAGGTGGCATTTTGCAGTAAGCAATGTTGTGCCTCCAGGTTTCCCAGGTGTGGGATGGGGCAGAGATGAAGCTGCAGGACTTGCTGCAGGATGCTGAGGAGCAGCTGGGGAATCCAGGTTTCCCAAGCTCACAGTCCTCGAATGGAAGCTAACGCCATGGCAAAGTGGCTCTTGGAGCAATCGTGCTGCTTAGAGAGCAGATCTTTGTAGCTACAGCCCATCTGTGAAGCAGTGCAGAGCTCGGAGGGCCATCTTTCACTGCAGCTGTGCAGGAAGGGAGCCCTGCAGCCACCAATGTGCTGTGCTCAGCATCCTGCTGTAATGTCATCCATGCAGCACTGATGGCACGTGTGGGGCACTGGAGCTGTCTGCCCCTTAAAATAACCTTATAGCAGCCTTTGGGGATGTACTGCTAGGATTATTTATTTCCATTTTCCAGAACTGGGTTTTAAGTTTCTGTGTGTCTTTCCTAGTATCTGAGTGATGCAGAGCAATCAAAATGAGTGGCATCCTGAACGTTCACTGTAAGCAATGGAAGAGGACAGAACGGGGTCCATTGCTTCACCTTTAGAAATCCTGCATTTGGTTTTGGACCTTGCAGCTGAGTTTCTTGGGAGAGAAAAGAATGAATATGGTCAACAACACAGTTTTAGGTAGCACCAGAGCATTCCTCCTGCCCCATCCCTGTCGTACACACACTTGTATCTCCAAGAATGGACTCCTGGAAGCTTGGGGTTGGAGCTGCCCTTTCCTTCCCTTCCTGCTGTTTTACGACCTGAGTAAACTTTGCTACCACTGATGCAAACACTTATTTTGTTCTTGTTTTCCATTCAGGAGCCGGAGCCCTTCTGCCCACTTGGAAGTGCAACTGGTATGGGTAATGGTGTGAGAGAAGGTCAAGTGGATTTCAAAGGGCAGGATGTGGAGCCAACTGCAACAGCTCATCTTCCAGCAGAGGTACGAGCGAGAGCTTGGAGGCTGCATGCCGTGGGGTGAACCAAGAGCTGAGTGACTGCAGGGGGAGCATCTCAGTGGGGTTTGGGACATCCAAGCCATGCATTGTGTAACTGCACTTTGAGGATGGCTGAGCAGCTCCAGCCTTTGGGAAGGGCTTGGGCATGGCTCCGGGCTGACGGGCAGGCAGGGCTGTGCTCCTCATTCAGGGTTATGTCTTATTACATCGGAGGTGGCAGAGCTGGGAACAGAGCCAGGGGGGCTGCTCTCAGTGCTCTCAGTGCTCTCAGTGCTCTCAGTGCTCTCAGTGCTCTCATTGCTCTCATTGCTCTTGCTGCTGTCACAGACTCCCGTTAGGAAAACCAGAGGGGAAGGTGCTGCTGAACCTTGCTCTGGTTTAGCTCAGGGTTTCTGCTTGTGTGGAATGACTTTGCTGGAGGAACGGAGCCAAAACTCAGTCTGAAGTTCACACAGTGCTGCCTGTGCGTGTGGCACTGGATCAGCAGAGATTGATTCCCTTCCATTTTCCCCTCTGTGTGTTTTTGTAATAAAAAATTAATGTTTCAGCTGGAAACGTGCTGGTTGGGAGGGGAGAGGCGTTAACTCCTCCATGAAAAAAACAAAGCATATCAGAAGTTAACATTCTTAAGCCTCAACTTGACTTGTCTCTCAGCCCATAACCCTCACGGTGTTAGATTTCAAGTCATTTACTTGCTTTCTGCCCATGTGTTACGAGAAGATAGCTGCTTTATAAATATGAGCTGTGGCAGGAATGTCAATAACAGGAACGCTTCCATTCCGTTTATCAGAGTGGGAAGCCTGTCGTGTTTTATTCCTAGGATCCTGGGGACAAAGTAGGTTTGTGTGTTGGTGCAAGGGCAAAAGAGAAAAACGCACCTCTGTGCCTGGTTCAGTCGTGAGCAGTGACATCGCCTGTAGAAATCTGAACTACAGGCAGAAGGCAGCACACGTGAGAGAGGCAGACCTTGGAACTTTGTGTTTTGCAGCCCCTTCTAATCTTTGTTCTTGGTGATCTGGCCAGGAATTTATTGCGCTTGGAATTTACTGTTTTGAAGGGAATGTTCGCATTTCCAAAACACCCACGCTGGTTTTTGGCTGTCTCAAAAGAATCAAAAGCATTCTTATTACATTAGCAGGTAGAGAACGTTTCTACATTGGGCTGAAAGGGACAGAGAACTCCTTGCAAACAGCCTGACAAATGAATTTAGAGTGATGCAGCATTGAGGTACTGCACTGAAATGTGAGTGTGTGACTGGGTTGCTGTATCGTGGAGCTGATGTTTGCTAATGGGACAGACTGCAGGATCAAGTGGATGCTCACACCTGAGTTTGGTTCACCCACGTCCCTGGGTGGCAGGAAAAGGTAGCAAAGGTAAAATATTACAACTCCTCTTTAGGATTGACTGTGTCACGCTGAGCAGTGCTTTGTTCCAGGGTATCCAGGAGCAGAAGAAAGTGCTTAACTCCCTGATGTCCGGTGCACTGGCTGGTGCTGTTGCCAAAACTGCAGTAGCTCCACTGGATAGGACAAAAATCATGTTTCAGGGTAAGTCCTGCTGGCTTTTGCGAGCTACTCTGACATTATTGCTCCTAGAAACCAAACCAGCTCCAAACGTGTTCAGCCAGAACCTGAAAGGAGTGGGTAGGATGTGACAGCAGTGACAGTGCCACAAAGCCACGGTGCATCGAGTCTGAAAACCCATTGTTTGTTTTTTTGGTGGGATTATTGCAGACGTCAGTCAGTTGTTCATGTGGATGGTGCTCCTGGATCCAGGTCTCGTGGTAGTCAGCAGGAGCTTTGCTATTTCAGTGCAGTGTGGTGCATGCATTGCTGGCTGGGGACAGCTGGCAGCAGCTTGTGAGTGTTCCATGCAATAAGAGGGGATGCAGAGCAGGAGCTGAGCAGTGGAAGAGCTGCATTTGAGGGGATGAGTGGTAGCACTTCAGATTTCTGTGCTTCTTCAATTTGGAGAAACAAAGTGAGAGGGAAAGGGAGCGAGGTTAGGTGGTAGAAGTGGGGGGAGGTGATGGAGCTGCTTGCTGGAGGCCAGGCAGTGCCTGCTCACATGTGCAGCATTTTCTATTCAGTTGTGTTTTCTTCCAGCCGAATGTGGTTGGAGTTGAGATTGATTATGAAAAGTGTCTACAGGATGCAGTGAAGCTGGCATTCCTAGCTTTGTGTTGCAAAATGCTTTTTGGAACTCTTCAGCTTAGCGTGTAACTGATGGTGATGCTCAGCTAATTGGGATAGAAGAAGCTTGTACATGGAGTGGGGTGTGGGCTTCAGCCCCACCATGGGCTCTTCCCAGTTCCCCCATTTAAGCACGAGAGCCACCAGCTGCGTTCATCTCCCCGATGGGAAGGGCACATCCAGTTGGTAGAATAAACATTTGGTGAGGCCAGGAGTTTTAAATCCAGTCGACATCCCAGATTAAATGAATTGGGTAGGTTTACTGTAATCCCTGGGCGAGATTTAATTTTAAATTGACTTTCATTTGACGTGATTTCCAATCTTGGCGTGGCAGGGATGTAGATGAGGGAGGTGAGGCTGCAGGAGCTCAGCCTGGGCTGTGTCTGTGAGCACTGGGGACGTGCTGTGCTTTCCCAGCAGAATGAGCACTGCGGTTCATCTGAGGTTGGGATGTCAGGATCAGAGGTGAGATGGGAGCTGCTGAATTGGGATGAGTCATCAGCTGTCCGTATAAATCACAATTAACACATCCAGCCCTGCGTGTCGTGCAGGACCTGTTTGGTTTGGCCCATTAAACTTGCTGCAGAGGATATAACTAAAAGCTGCCCGTTCTGCCCAATTTCTTATCCAATGGGTTTCCCACTCTCTTGCTGTGCTGGAGGCTTCCAGCACGGCCCCGTTCCCTTTCTGTGAGGAGGAAAAGCATCTTGGGGTCGTGTGAATGTGGGAGGTTGTCCTTTGATCCGAGGACTGAATTCCCATGGGAGTGGGGAAGAGGTTTCTTTTCCATTGCAGACTCAGCTCGGAGCGGTTATCAGAGTGGTTTTAGTTATTAAAAAAAAAAGAAAAGGCTTTGAATTACATAAAGGAGCAACGCAGTGAAAATGTATTTGCATGTGATTGTTTGACACACTTGAGAGGTTACAAGTCTCAAAGGAGTTTGAAAGAAACTGCAACAGAGACTTAATTGGAACCACGTTTCATTAGCGTTGCTGTCCGGGTTTTCGCCTGGGTTTCCTTCCTGCTGCAGGGATGTTACAAAGCAGAGCTGCTGCCTGCCAAATCAAGCTGGCTTCCCCAGGCCTCCCGTGTTACATACTTAAAGAGAGGCTGTCAATTTGAATGGATGCAAGAAAAGAAGCAGGCTGTTCATCTGAGTTTTGTGAGGATGAAACCATCGTAGCGTGGAGCTCCGCTAACAGCGCTGCGCCGGGCGGCCGTTTGGCATTAGGCTGCAACCTGTGTGTGCAAATGTGCTGCTCAAATCCGTGCTTGGCTCCTGCCCTCCTTTAATTGCTGTTGTGATTTGCTTCTTTTAGCCCTTTAAATTATAAGAAGCGACAAATGGAGCGTTTTTGCAAAGGCAGGTGGAGGAATGAACTCCTGCTCTGCTGTTGGTGAGCGCTCACCTTGGGGCAGCCTTTGTTGGCTGCAGAGAATCACTTCTTTTTGTTTCTTGCATGAATTCTTTTGCTTTTATTTGTAGTTCTTAGCTAAAATGCAGCTGTGGTTTCTTTGATCCATCCAAGTGTGCTGAGACCTAACGCTCGCTTTTTCTTTTTAGTGTCTTCAAAAAGATTTTCTGCCAAGGTGAGGTGATGTCTGTCTCCTGTTCACCCAAAGTGTTTGATTAATGGTAGTAATATCACCTTTTGTTTGTTTGTGACTTAGCTGGGTTTCATGAGCAGCACTCGTAGTGACAGAGCACAGAGAAAAGGACTGGAAATAGCACTTATAGTACTCTTGCTGATGTTTTTGCCCATTGCCAGGCATGGAGGGGACCCAGTCCTCGTTCTGCAGGTCCTAACTGTGATGTGGCAGCAGCTGTGACTTTTCCCTTTTCCTCCTGTGGTTGCTTCCTTCCCCCCTGGAGCTGTTTCAGGATGTGTAGGAAAAGTGAATGTGGATGCTGTTCCCTCTCGTGGCATGCTGGATGTTCTCCTGCTTACTATTACAGCTATTCCATGTGTGCTGTGCTAATATGTATAATCCAAATGCTTCTGTCTTATACTAAGAAGATTAATTTGGGTTGTAAAAAACATCAGTCCAGCTCTGTGCCTTCCCCTCAGAGAGCAAACAAAGATGCAGAGCTCTGTTTTCCCAGCTCCTGTTGTTTTTGCTCTAACGTATGTGAATCAGTCTCCCTAGAGAAGAGGTTTCAGTTGTCTCATTTTGGAGTCGGGGCTGTAACAGCTGACACCAGCTCACTGGGGTGGGGGGCAGGGAGGCTTTGGAGGGGTTAAGCTATAGGGTCACCTTTTCCCCTTCTATTGTTTGGACTCCTCTTATCATGATGTCCCATCTGACCTTTGCTCTGTTGCCTGCAGGAAGCCTACAGGCTGATTTATCACACCTACCTCAACGAGGGCTTCTGGAGTCTCTGGCGGGGGAACTCAGCCACCATGGTGCGCGTGATCCCTTATGCTGCCATTCAGTTCTGTGCACACGAGGAGTACAAGCAGCTCCTGGGGAGCTACTACGGCTTCCAGGGAAAGTAAGATGCAGCGTGGCTTTGATCCTAGCAGAGGAGGATGCAGCACTGTGCGGGTTGCAGGGAGGGAGCACCATTCTCTGCTTTCTGCAGGCCTTGCTGGGCTGGAAGCTCTCGGTGCAGGGCTGTGCCAGCCCCTCTTGCAATGGCTTTGCAGAGCAGTGTGCTGAGAGGGGGCTGAGCGATGGGCTGGCTCTGTCATCCTGCACAGGGGAGACCTCTGTGAGAGGACTTGTTTTCGAGAGGCGTGAGCAAGAAGTGGCCTAGATGCTGAGTTAGTGCTTCCTTATGCTGAGAGTGGGCAGACAAAGCAAAGAGCATTTCTTTACAGGAGAAGCAACGAGGCCCAGCCTTCTGCTGCTAGCTGAGCCCTTCTCACGTGCGTGCAGCCCGAGCCTCTTGCTCTTGGGCACGCAGTGTCTGAGACAGCCCAGGGCAGCTGTGCTGTCCTCAGTGTCCTCTGAGACCTCAGTTTGGAATTGCTGTGGCAAACCACAGCAGCTCCAACCCGTGCCCACCCAACTCTCTGAAGTACACAGACAGGGAAGGGATTCAGTAGCTGGTAGAGTCCTGCTGAAAAGCCACACCGCATTACCATCTCCAGGTGATCTGTTTGGTCTCTTCTCTCACCTTACTTTAGAGCGCTGACACCCTTTCCTCGATTCATTGCTGGCTCTCTGGCAGGCACAACGGCTGCCATGTTAACCTACCCCTTGGATATGGTCCGTGCTCGAATGGCTGTCACCCCGAAGGAGATGTAAGTGCCTAATGAAAGCAAGTACCACCACCACGAACACACGCAGAGCTTTCTTTTAAGGTCAGATGGTTTTATTCTCATTTTCTGGGTCACTTCTTGCTCGGAGCCTTTGGTGTAATAAACGTCGTTACTGCGTGGGTCTGAGCACTGATGAAATGCCCAGAGCCCTGGTTAGTCCTGGGACTGGAAGGAGATGGATGCACAAAATCCTCCCCTGAAAAACCTGCTTGCTGGCTTGCTAGGAGGCCAGCAGGCACAGTGCCTCGGGGAGACCGAAAAGACAGGACAGCATATTGCAGTAGGGCTGGAGGAGAGCTGGGGACTGGTTTCTCCGCTTGCAGATAGGTTTCTGAAATCTTTTCTGAGCTGTCTGATGAGCTCAGAGCCAAATGAATTCAATGTTGATCCTTCAGAAAGCTCTATTGGAAACATTCCCCGGATGTGCAGGCACTAACTTGCGCAGATTTGGTTTTCCTGTGTCTGCTCGCTAGGTACAGCAATATTGTTCACGTCTTCATCCGAATATCCCGAGAGGAAGGATTGAAAACACTGTACAGGGGATTTACACCAACCATCCTCGGAGTGATTCCGTACGCCGGGCTTAGCTTTTTCACCTATGAGACACTGAAGAAACTGCACGCAGGTAATGGATCCTTTGTTTTTTTGGCTTTAAAATAGAATGGTGAAGGCTTTGGGCCAATTTCAGGTGTTTGAATTCCGTGGTGCAAGTCCTCATCCCGGCCTTGAAGCCAATTGTGAAGTTCTGTGCTCGTGGTGCCCTGTGCCTCCCTTTCCCCAGCCCCACACTTTGAAGAGGTCAAGCTGCAGAAGAGCAGCATTTCCACCTTTTGCCTTCCTGCAAGTCCCGAGAGCAGAGGGGACGCGGTTACTTCCCAAGTCAGCCACCATCCAAATTGGGAACAGCATCCCGGGAGCCCTGGCACTCGGTTCCTCTCTTTGGCTCTTGGCCCACTTGACCTCACTCACACGGTTGCGCCAAGGAACTTTCCCCACTCTGCCACTTTCTCTTTCCCAGATCACAGTGGGAAATCGCAGCCGTCCCCTCCGGAGCGACTTTTGTTCGGTGCCTGTGCAGGTTTGATCGGCCAGTCGGCATCCTACCCCCTGGATGTGGTTCGCAGGCGAATGCAGACGGCGGGGGTTATGGGACACACGTACAGCTCCATCCTTCTCACCATGCAGGAGATTATAAGAGAAGAGGGACTAATCCGTGGTTTGTACAAAGGACTCAGCATGAATTGGGTCAAAGGTCCGATTGCAGTGGGAATAAGCTTCACAACCTTTGACCTGACGCAGATCCTTCTCCGTAAATTACAGCACAGCACTAATGTTGAAAGGTAGTAGCTTAATCCCCACAGCCCTCGCTGGAGAAAAGTGCAACACGTGTAGAAAGAGCAATGCTAGCGTTCCCTGGCTCTGTACGTGCCCTCCCACAGCTGAGAACTTCCCTTCCTTGTTTGTTTGTTTGTTTGTTCCTTTTGTGCTGTTGTTTGGTTTTCTTTTTTTTTTTCCTTAATGAGCCTCCTTTGGAAAACCTCAGCCTGCAGCTTAACCCTCCCCTAAAGGAAACCCTTTCCGCCGCCCCGCAGGACGGTGTCCTCTTCAGAAGCTGCCTCATCCTCCTGCCTTGTCCTCTGATGCTGGGAGTGGAGCCTCTCAACCAAACAACAGTGCTGCTGAGCTCCACGTCTGCTCTCTGGGCAGATGGAGTGGGGATGAGAGAAAGAGAGAGAAAATAAGTGAGGGGGGACTCAGTGCTGTTGGAATGAACTCCTGAATGTGGGAAGTCAGCACGGTCCTGGAAGGCGGTTCTCACTGTGCACTGCTGGAGGCAGTCTGCCAAGTGCAATATTCCAGTTAATCCGTCGGGAATTCCACATTCCTCTGACCTGTGAGCACCGAGTTCTGTAAAACAGGACACAGCAGGATTAGAACAAGGTCCTGGTCACCTTCTTTTCTTCTGGAAGCTGCGTGTGTGAGCTCTGGCTGGAAGAGCTGCCCATTTACAAATGTTGTTTTTCATTTCTGGGTTGAGTTGCATGAAATCTGCCTTGCGTGCAGCATTGCCCTGAGATTACCAAAGACTGTAGACAGCAAGGGAGGAAAGTTCTGAGCAGTTTTGTAAATCAAATTCTCACGTCTGTTGTCAGTGTCACTGATGGGGGCCGTGCCTGGGATCGCAGGCTGGATGGGATCGAACTGCAGCAGTGCTTTCAGGCCATCAGAACCCTTCTGTTGTTGTCGTGGTCTTAAAGGCAGCTGTTCTCCGAGGGATTTGGCTGTAGTGCCCTGGGCAAGAAAAGAAAACTGTTACATACTTACATTTTCAGCAGTTGATGTCCTTCAGTATTATCGATGCTGCTTTATGCACGTCTCAAAGATGCACACGCGATGCAGGTCGAGCTGCTCCCAAAGGCTGGTTGTGTCTGTTGGACTCAGCCTGGTGGCCCTGCTTCCCAACAGCCTCTGTCCTTTGGTGTCTGCTGTGTTCTGACTCCACGCCTAAACCCACTTGCTTCCAATCCTTGAGTTCCTCTGGACTGTGTCCTCAGGAGAACGGGCTCCACAGTCAGTACCAACCCCTCGGAACTTAAGTCTAGTGCCAATCATTCCCAGTTGCAATTTGAAAATGAATGGTAGAGTAGCTTTCATTGTTTCTATTTCAAGTCAGGCTTCGGAGAAATGGAGATCTGAGGGCGGCTTTGTTTTATGTTCTGTTCCTGTATTAAATTTGGAGTGCAAGAGGTCACAACGAGCTTTAGAGTTCTCTGGGAATCCCATTCCACAAGCCAAGATGAAAAATCCCTTCCCAGCTGATACTACCCATGTAGAAGGGAGATAACATATAAAAGGAAAAATAAGGCATAATCTAAAAGCTGTCCTTCTCTGGCGTATATATTTTAGTCACTGTAGTTTGACCTTCGTGTCACAGCTTTATTAATGGGATTGGAGGTAATTGCACAACCGGTAGAAAGAGCTTTTTCCTTTCTTTTGTCTTTGCACTTGTTCTTCGGAGCATAACTCGCTTCTAATGCCAAATATTTCCCTAGGAACTGAGCACTTGTGCTTCCATTTGGTGGACGTGGCGGGCGGCATCCTGCAGTGTTAGTGTGCGTGTGTTGGTTCCAGAAGGCAGGGATCGATCCTGCTGGAATGGTTGTGGATGGGCAGGGTGTTGAACCTCAGCTATTTCTGCCTCTAAGCCCACCAGTGATGATTTCCATTGTGAAACTTGACTGCACTCACCATCTCACCTTGTAATTAACTGTTAGGTGTCGTCATAAGAGTCGTTAGAGATAATAGCCATGAGTTCTCTGTCTTTTTACTCCGTTGCTAATGGAGGACGATCAACTGTTTTCTTCATTGGGTGAAACGTTCAGTCCTTTGCAGGAGCTCTGATTTCTTTTCTCCAATGGAGAAGCCAATTACTTCTGCTCTTGCTTTGGTCTCGCTTGGCCTGGTGAGGAAGCGCTGGGGCATCTCAGCAGGGACGAGGTGCAGACCAGCAATGAAGAGTGGAAGCAGTGGCTGTTGCAGGTGTGTGCTTGCATGTCCCACCGTATGTACGACCCACACTGAGTTCACACTCAGCTTGGAGGCTGCTGGTTCAGAGCTCAGTCCTTTCTGCACAGATGACTTCTGTAATGACAGCAGAGGAGGCTGAGCTGTGCCTTCCAAGCTCGGACAGGCTCCTGTGCTCTGCACTCCAGCAGGTGGTTGGGACAAGCACTGCAGTTCTTGTCTTATGAGGCAGGGCACCTCCTGCCACGCTGGGTGTGCAGCTGGAGTGTTGTCATGGATGGTTGGTGGCACCTCGCAGCCTGGCTGGAGCCCGAGGGCTGAGCTGAGGATGGAGACCTGAAGCACAGCCTGGCTTGGAAGTGCTGAGCTGAGGGAAGCTGTTCCTTCATTAGCAGCTACACCTGATTTTAATTCAGTGAACTGTCAGCCAAACACATTTCTCCAAGTTCTGCAGGCTGAGAGCTTATTCGGAGAGAGATCTGAATTCAGTCTGTAATCGTTTTGGTGCTTTTATTTCTTGGGCAAGAGAATAACTGTGTCACTGCTTTGGGCTGCTTTGAATAGTTCTTTCTTTTCCCTTGGTTTGAATGTAGAAGAGGAGAAACGGAGTGTTCTCTTCCCTTCTCTTAATCTTTGTGTGAATTGAGATACGTTCCAGACCTCTGTGCTGCCCGGAATGAGTGCCCCAGGAGCTCTGGGCACAGCGACTGGGAAGGGGAGGTGCCTGTGTGCCAGCCAAGAGCCATTCCCTGAGCTCTGAGAGAGAAGAGTCTTAACAGGAATATCCTCTGGTTCTTCTTTTCTTTAAAACTAATTTACTACCCCAAGTTCAATTCCTTGCTTTAATTTTCAAGTCATGCATCTTACTTTTCTCGAATGCATTACTGCCAAACGTTCACCTGTGCTTTTATTTTTTTTCTTCCTTGTCTTTTCTTCCTGCTTCTGCACCTTTAGTTCTGCACTTGCACTTCGAGAAAATCAGGTCCAATGAAATGCATCTAAAGTGACAAAACTGGAGCTTTGATAGGGATCCCCAAAACAGTCGTGCTCATGGGCAAGGAGAGTTCTGCATGGAGCAGGAAGGTAAAGGCGTGAGGTGATGGGGCAGAAGGTTTTGGGAAGGTTCTTGGATTCCTTGCCCACCCTGACGCCTTTCCTTGGCTCGCTGCAAGGCGCTGCTGCTCATCAGCTCCTCTTCGGGCACCTCCACGCGGTGCTGTGCTCTGTGCAAGCGATGTGGGGAGAGCTTGTGCTGCAGGCAAGGATAGCAGGGGCATAAAGCCACTGAAAGGCAGGGGCTGAGCATTATCCAGGCCTTTTCTCCTGGGCTGGTGCAGAGGAGGTGGTCTGGAGCTGTGCTGCACAGCAGCCTTTGCTGTGGCAGGGCTGGTGCTTCCCTCTCTACGCCGTGTGATGGATGCAGGCTGTCCCAGCACTGCTCGCTGCCTGTGTGGTCTATGCATATATTAACACAAACACTGTTAAATGCCTTTTGTCCAGACGTGTCCTCACCATCGGTGTGTGTGCGTGCGTCCATTTCTGACTGCTTTTCTTGGATCTGGAGTTCTATTTTATTGCAGTGAAGACACTTTGGTATATAATGTTTATATATTTTAAGATTTGTGCCAAGAGAGGATGTATATTTAATAAAAAATTCAAATGACTTTGCAGGCTCCGAAGGGCCCCCTTCTGTTGTACTTTGTGCACTGGAGAGAGGAGAGTGGCACGTTGGGTGCATGCACTGATGCACTGAAGGTGGTGATGTCAGGGCTGGGGCTGCACGTCCTCCTCGTGGTTCTGCCACGGCTCTGAGCCCGCAGCTCCCACCTGAATGCCGCAGAGGTGCTTTGGGAGATGGGGAAGAGCAGCTCAGCAACCGCTTCAAAGCACTGCGGTTCTTCTCCCAGCGGTGCCCATCCCCAGCGCTGCGGAGTGGGATGGGGATGGGTGTGCAGTGGCAGCAGGTGGCACTGTCGGCTTAGCCATGGGCTGGTGGCTTCCCCCAAGTTGGGGTCCCCCCGCTCTGCTCAGCCCTGCTCAGCTCTTGGGCTTTTCGGTGCTTTCAGCTGCGTTTCAGGGCTCGTGTGGCTGTAGGGTGGTGGTGCTTTGCTGCCCCTGCTCCTTGCTGGGCAGCGGGGACGGATCCAGCCCTGTATAGCAGCCCTCTGCACTCCCTGCTACATCCCCAGGGAAACTGGGCACCACGGGCTGTGAAACGTGCACTGACCCTTGCAGGAAGCCCGAGGCAGAGCTGAACAACAGCCCTCACATCCACCTTCCCTGCCTCGATCCTGCAAGTGAAGGTTGGCATCTCCTCCTCTGCTTAATTGGGGTTTGGGGTGTGCTTCCCCACCCATGTTTGTGCTGCTGAGCACAGAGAGCTGGGGCTCAGCAAGGCAACGTGCTGCTGCTCCGAGCAGATGTGGGCAGTAAGGGTGGCAAAGGGATCCCACTTGGGGTGGGAGCAAGGGGATCCTATGTGAGATGGGAGCAGGGTTTGCTGCTTTCCTCCCTGCCCTGGGGCACGAAGGAGGACCTCCAGGAACTGGTTGGCAGCTGGAGGTAGGTGTGCACCGTGGAAATAGGGGCGATGCAAGGCCAATCCCAGGTCACAGCAGGGCATCCTGGTGCCAGCAGAGCCTCTGCAGCACAAAGCTGCTGGGTCCCAGATGCTCCTCTCTGCTGAGAGCCTGAGTGCAGCCCTGTGTGGAGCAGAGCCCAGTCCGGACCGTCACCCAAATAAAGCAAAGATACAAGGAGTGAAATCATTCTAGGGAGAGAAAGATGGGGGGCTCTCTCATTTTATTTGATGTGGCCCAATTTCATTGCTGGTGGATCTGTCTCCTGCTCCTGGCGAGTCTATCAGTCATTGTCCCTGCCTGAGAGGGTCACGTCTGGGCAGATCTCTGGGGAGGAACTGTCTGCATGTCTGACTGCAGCACAACCCCAGGCCTTAGCAACCCTCCTCCTGCTGCCAGCCTTCCCCGAGCTCAGCCCCCGGCTGCTTCCTGCACATGCTTCAGGAAAATTAGATAAATGAGCCATCAAGACGGTTGGGCTGGCTCTTAATGGGACAAGCCTCTTTGCATCCCGGCCCTAGGGGAGTCTCCCTCCTTGCACCTTTCCTTGCTCCTTGGTGACAGTGCTGCTGGAGCTCAATTCCTCTTTGCCTTCTGCTCACCCGTGTGCTGCTCTGGGCTCAGGTTTTCCCATCTCTTTGCAAGAGGGGAATTTGCCCTCTATTTTTCTGCAGTTTGGATACTGTTGGAGGAGGGCCGTCTGGATTAGCCCTGTTAACACAGGGCAGAGAGCTGCTTTCTCATCTCGGCCCTTAGCAAGAGGGAATTAAGACCATTACAAGGCTATCAAATAGGATCAGAGCCCCTCTCCTTTCTCTGAACAGCCCAGACCTGCTAATCCTTTTACATGCAGCTGGACCGGCACCCATCGTGCTGCTGCCTCCAGGAGCCCACTGGAGCTGCATGAAGGCTGTGTACCCCAAACCCCACTGGGATGAGCAGAGCCATATTGGCCTGCTTGTGTTCCCAGGACAAGCCTTGTCCCCTTGCTGCCACAGCACTCCCAGGAGGGGCTTCGGGGCAGCAAAACACAAAGAAAGCAGCAGCTCCGGGATGACCAAAAGAGTTCTGGGTTATTTATTTCTAAAACAGCCAACAGCCAAAGCTGCTGGGCCTAAGGATTGCACACCAAGCAGAGGGATCACCCCAAGAGCTCTGACCCCGCTGGGAGGAGCAGAGACCCTATAAAAACACACACGCTCTCAGCCAGGGGAGGCAAACGGCACAGAGCAAACCCCAAAGTCTGTTCCAGGAAATGAGGCTGCTGCCCCAAACCCACTGCACTGTGACAGGCCCTGCTGGGATCCCAGAGCTTTGGGCAACGGTTTGGAGCCGGCAGCAGCAAACCCCATTGTGGGAACCTGGCTGTAATGTCACTGCATGGGGCCGGAGCAATGGGGACAGGCACAGCGGTGATGGGTGGCAGAAGGGGAGATGCAATGCACTGCTGCACCCCGATGCATAAAACCCATCCTGCCATGAGCCGGCTGCAGGAGTGTCCCCGTGTCTCAAAGGCACATGGAAGCAGGGAAACCAACCGAGGCAGGAGTGAGGTGACGAAGACAAACACCCCACAGGCACGGGACACCAGCACGGCTCCCAGCTCCCCCAGTCAGGACACGGCCAGGTGCTGGTGGAAGTAGAGGCCGAAGAGGCTGGTGACGACCTGGCACGCGGCCACCCACCAGGTGAGGAAGGCGAAGAGTCCACGGAAGAAGAGCGGGGTGAGGATGCCGCCCAGCACGCCTGTGATCTGCTCCACTGCTGCGCGCACGTCCTCTCCATCCTCACCGCCGGGATGCGAAGCTGCCACGGCCACCGTCATGGGGACGGGAGGGGGCTCCGGGTACAGCCCCCACGAGTGGTGCCCTGTGGGGCAGAGGGGCCGGTAGCCAGGGGGAGAGGGGGTCAGTCCTCATGTCCCCAGCCCTGAGCCCTGCAGCCGGGCCTGGCGGTGACTCACCCAACGTCTTGAGCAGCAGTGCGCAGTGCAGGGTGAGGACGACGGGTCCCAGGTACTGCAGGCTGACCACGGGCACGTAGCAGTAAATCCTCGTGATCTGTGCACGGACGGCCATCAGCGGTGTGGCTGACAGCCAACCCTCAGCCCGGCCCCCCCCACGCACCTTGCGCTGGATCTCCACGGCAGCGATGCGTCCCGCTTCCTTCCGCATCTGCTGCACCCAGCGCTGGGCCAGGCACAGGTAAGCCTGCAGGTGGGGACGGGTGGCCGCCAGGCGCAGCCCGCACAGCCCCACCACGGCCCAGAGCCGTGCTGTATTGTAGGCTGAGTCCGACAGGCTGTGGGGGGGGGAGAGGTCGGGGCTGCTGGGAGGGTCCCACGCTCCTGAATTCCTCAGGGAAGGAATGGGGACGAGGCACGGCCGTGCCTGTTTCCCCTCGGAGGAAGGCCGTTGCCCCCCGTGCTCCACTCACATCTGCACTGTCTGTTTGCCCATGGGCGCGTGCAGCAGGAAGTCCCGTGAGATGGGCCTGATCCACATCACCACCACCAGTACCGGAGCCAGGAAACTCACGTGGAGCAGAACCCTGCGGTGCAGACATCAGGCACAGCCGTGTCCCCGTCTCCTCCCTCTCCCAGCCCCCCTCACTCTCTGCCAGCGCAGCAGAACTGGGGGTGTCCCGGCCCCTATGCCCCCTCCCCGCTCTGCAGTGTCACCCAACTGGGCCAGAGGTCTGTCGGCTGCCATCCGGAGGGCGTCGAGGTGCGTCTGGGCCAGGCGCAGCCCCGGGAAGGTCAGGCAGGCACCGAGGAAGGAGCAGAGGGCCACCAGCCCCAGCTTGAAGGCCAGCTTGGCGAGGGGCAGCCTGCAAAAATACAAGGGAAGGGAGGGGGAACAGCTTGACCCCAATCCCACAGAGCCCTGGGGACCCTCTGTCCTTTGGCTCACAGAGGGAGAAAGCACCGTTTTCAAAGCAACCTCCAAAAATAAACCCCCATTTCCCACCCTGAAATCAACTCACGTCCACTCCCACCCCCGCGGCTTCAGGACGCTCTCCAGGTTGCTGCTGACACTTTCCAGCCCTGTGGGCAGCACACAGCCATCAGTGGGTCCAGGGCCCAGGGCCGCCCGTCTCACCCCAGCTCCCCGCACCCACCGGGCTCCAGGCCGAACTCCAGATAGTCCTCGCGGACCACCAGGACCATCATGGCCAGGAGGAGGAAAAAGAAGGCGAAGGTGAGGCAGACGGAGCGCTCGCCACCTTCCTCTGAGCGGAAATAATGGCGCATCACCATGAAGAAGACCTTTCTGGAGGCAGGGGGGCTGTCAAGGAAATGGGGGGCTGCAGGAACAACCCCCACACCAGTGGGACCCCCAAACCATCCGTGCCTTTAGGCCCAAAGGGAAGGCTCTCGCTAGGCACAGTTCAGCAGCAACGCTTTGTAAACCCATCAATTTACATCTTCGACCCCAAATGGTGTTTCAATGCAAAAAGAAAGGGAAAAAAAAAGGAAAAGGAGCACGTGGCAGCAGCAGGCATAAGGATACATGGAGAAGAAGATGGTGAGCAGGCACCAAAGCACCCCGAGGTTCATCTCCCTCTGCGGCTCCACCACGCAGCTGTAGCCCTCGGTGAAGACGTACACAGCAGTGGCGTAGACAGCAAAGTCCACGAACCATTGGTACTCCAGGAAATAGCGCAGCACTGCGGGCCGTGAGATGTCACCACTGTGGCTGTGGGTCACCAAATGGGGCTGGGTGCAGGGAGAGAAGGGCGCTGGGAGGTACCGAGAGCATCCACGGCGGTGATGGGGGAGGTGTCCAAGTGCAGGTCGATGTCACGGGGCACTGAGAGCGGCTTGTCATCTGTCACACCATTCATCCTCCTGCAAGGGATGGGCTTGGGGAGCTGGAACGTGCCTCGTGTCCCCCAGCATTGCGCATCCCTGTCTGGGAGCTCCTCATCATAAAATCATGAAGGTTGGAAAAGGCCTCTAAGATCACCAAGTCCCACCTGACCCATCCGTATCGGTGCCTCCCATCGCTCTGCCCCATGCATGGGGTTGTTGTGACCCAAGTGCACAACTGGCACTCAACCTTCTTGAACTTCATCCCATTGACCCATCCTGACCATATCCTACACCAGGGACCCCTGGTACCCTCAGGCAGCTCAAGGGGAACCCAACACCGGGGATCACTCCCACCGCCCCCACCGGGTGTCTGCAGTGCTGACCTGTCCCGCTTGGTCTTAGGGCGCTGCTTCCCTGCCAAGGCACGGAGCTCCTCTTCCGACGGGTGCTTGTAGCGGTGCAGGCTGCACAGCAGCAGGCGTCAGCAGGGCTGGGTGACCCCAAACCCTGTGGGGTGTGGGCGAGGGGCCGGGGAGGGAAGGGGGGGAGACATACCTGCCATTGCAGAGCAGCCAGCGAGCGAAGGAGCAATGCGGTGCCAACTTCTGCATGATGCTCGCTGCCAGCAGGCTCACCACCACCTGCACCCCCATCACCGCCTGCACGGGGATGGCTCAGGGTTTGCATTGCCACAACCCTGCCTGGAGCCCCTCTGTGCTGGGGGAGCCCCCAGCAGCAAAGGGGCTGTGGGACAACCCAGGCATGCGTACAGCCCTGGGCATCACTCATGCTGGGATCCCCCTGGGCATGCAGCAGTCGCTTCAGAGCACACTAGGCATGCAATCCCCCAGATGCAGCCCCCCCCAGGGCAGCCCACGCACCTCTGGCCGTGCACCCCTCGAGCACGGGCTCCCCTCGAGCCAACTTAGATGCGCACCCCCTGCCTGTGCACTCCCTGGGACAGCCTTGGCCACGCACCCTTTGCATGCACGCACCGTGCAACACCTCCGGCCACGCATCCCCCCGGCACAGCCTCGCTATGCACCCCGGAGCACGAACCCAGCAACACCCCTCGGCACGCACCCGCATTGGAGCACCCTGAGCACGCAACCCCCTAAACGTGACTCCCTCGGGTCAGCCCATTCATACACCTTTGCGCATTCCCTCCCCCGTATGCACCTCCCCCGGACAGCCCTGCACCCCCTCCCCCCCCCCGCAGGCCCTGCACCCCCCGCCCCGCTCTCACCATGCTGGGGTCAGCGCAAAGGCGGCCACAGGAAACCCACCCGCCACCCCCTCTCCCAGCTGGCCAATCCGACGCCGTCTTCTTGGTGATTGGCAGCTCTTTGACCAATGGAAAGGCAGCAGCGCGGGGTGGGGCGGGCCCTGTGCCGGCGCTCTGTTCCGCGGGCGCTGCCTGCTGGGAGCTGTGGTTCCACGGCGGTTCGCGTTGCGTTTGCGTTCCGTGCGTGCAGCCCTGCGGGGCGTGTGCGTGTGTGTGTGCATCGTGCGTGTGCTGTACGTGTGCACAAAGGGAGGCTTTGCAAAGCCCACGCAGCCCCACGGTTGCTGTGCTGGGAGTGCGGGGCTGCGCACAGCTCTGAGGGCTGCGGCTCCTTCTGCACGAGTTTGATGCGTTTGATGCATTTGAGCCCCTTGCTGCCCTGTGACACCGGAGAGGACGAAGTGGGCAATGCCAGGGCAGCGCTGCCTGACGGCAGGGGAAGGGTCTGTGCAGCGTGCATCGCTCTGCGTGCTGCAAACCGTACCGTGTGCATTGCAAAACAGCATCGTGCATCGCAAACGGCATCGTGCATCGCAAACGGCATCGTGCATCGCAAACGGCATCGTGCATCGCTCCTGGCCCCTCGGGGTGACCCGGGCCCAACACGGTGCTCGGAAGGACTTCACACTGACCTCTCTGACATCGCGATGGGAACCAGTCCACCCCAACCGGGTGGAGGGGGGGGTCCCTGGCGCTGCCGGTGCCCCCGGGCCGGGCGGGGGCGATGCCCGAGAGTTGCCATGGATATCGATCTTCTGGGCGACGGGATGCGTTCCCGCTAGATGTCGCTTCCGCCCGTGCCCCGAGCGTCTCCCGTGGGTTGGGGTACCCGACCCGGGGCGCCGCGCAGCCCTCTACCGATAGGGCCGAGCTCACGGGTTACGGTGCCCCCGAGCCCCCCCCCCCGCTGACTGCCGGGCATCCCCCCCACGCGCAGGGCGCCCCCCCCGCCCCCCCCCCCCCCCCTTCCCCCCCCCCCCCGGTCAGTGTCGGGTTTCAGTTCCAACCACAAAAAAAAAAGGAGGGAAAGGGGAAAGATGGATGTTCTGAGCACCTCAGCCCCGGACACACAAAAGCTCCTTTGAGGACTGATTTTACACCGCTCCCTCCTCCTGCGGGATGCCCCAATTTGCATCAGCAATAGGAGCTGCTGCCGCGGGCGGTGCTCGGCTCTGCCAGGATGTCGGGCGTCGTGTTAACGGGGTCCCCACCCCGTGCTCAGGGACAGCGTGCCAGGCCCGACCGTTGTCCCCAGTGCTGCTGGGGCCACACTGTGCCCATCCCAGAGCCGATGCCAGGGATGTGTCAGCTGAGCGCCCATCCATCCCACGGCATGGAACCCCATGGGTGTCAGAGACCCTATGAGTATTATGGAGCCTTCGGGTGTTATGGACCCTATGGATGTTGGGGACCCTATGAGTGTTATGGACCCTATGGGTGTTGAGGTCCCTACGGGTGTTATGGACCCTATGGGTGTTGGGGTCCCTATGGGTGGGTGCTGGGGACCCTCTCGGGGACTTTGCCCTCTGGGGCAGCTGTAGGTTTCAGAACTGCCGTCCTGTTTCCCCCCGCCGAAGTTTTCCATCTCGCACAAAGGCGGTGGGGCTGCGGTGGGCATTGTCTGGGCTGCATTGCATTACCCAGAGCTCCCGGAGAAATCACTTGTATTTCACGCTCCATTGAGCAGCTGCCTGTATATATTTTCTGTGTTGCACTTTTAGCATGACAAAGGAAGAGGGCCTGTGAACTCCTTGCTCTTCAGACCTCTCCGACACGTCCCCCGAGCGGAGCCCCCCTCGGTTAGCATAACAAACTGCCACGCTCCTTCAGCCGCCGCTGCCCCGGCCCTCGGCGGGGTGACTGAATGCACGGCTCAATATTTGGGCGGTGGACGCTGCTGCGGGCGCGTGCGGTGCCGGTGCGATGGGTTTGGGAGAGGACAGCCCTGAGCTGCACCCACATGGAGCAGCGCTGCGTTTTGCTGCTCATCCCGAAGTGTCAAAGCTGATGGTGGGGTCCTAGGGGAGCTCGGAGCCCTCACCAGATCCACAGTTGGGTCTGCAGCTTGGGCATCCCGACAGAGAGTGAGAACTCAGGCTCACAGACACCGGTGCTCCTGGGTTTGGAGCTGTAGGGAATGGGTTTCCAGGCTCAGCTGTAAGGCGGCAGCTTGGAATTTGAGTTAAAGCCACACAGGGGGGAGCTGGGAGCTGCAGTGAGTCCTGGGGGTGTTGGCACGAGTTGGGGAGGGGTGCTGGTGCCCCTCCTGTCCCCACTGTGAGCCCCCCCAGTGCCACCGCTGCCACCAGGCTTTGGCAAAGCAGAGCTGGGCCCAGTTCCCAGTGTTGGACTGATAGAAGAGAGGGAGAGCGTACGCAGGAGAGGCATGAGGAGCTGATCCATGGCTGTGCCCCGCAGCACAGTGGCTGTGCAGGGATGGCAGCAGTGCTGCTGGCTCCCAAAGGTGCCAGGACGGCTTCTGCAGGGCTGGGGACCCCGGGGAAGGAGGTTTGGGGTGGCTAATAGGAAAATTCTGCTCCAGCATCAGCAACAGAAGGGAGGCCAGGCTGTGACACTGCTGTAGGCTTTCAACACCTTTAATACACTTCTTGTTTTTCCTTTTCACCTCCTTTTGCTACAGGCCTTGTCCCCCGGTGCCTTGGGCTCAGTGGTAGCAGCTCTGTGCCCCAGGACCCTCAGGGTCCAGTGATGGGACAGAGTAAGCATTTACCCTGGGGACAGGGAGGGGACATGCCCAGACCCTGCCCACATTTCTGACAATGCCTGGGCTCTCCTCCAGCCCTTCTTGGCCATCCAGACCACACGGCGTCCTCTCACATCACCTGTTAAATGGAGAAATGGGTGTGAGCCCTCGATGGACACTGCCAGAGTCCCATCCCCAGGAGGTGACAGTGCCACCACTGCACCAACCCTCTGATCGCAGCCCATGCTGGCAGTGTGGACAAACATCACATCCCAGCGTGCAGAAAGGTGGGTGCTGCCCCCAGGGCCTCACCGAGAGCTGTGCCTTGCGGTGGGTGTGCTGCAAACAGGCCATCCTGGGGAAGCACAGAGGTGTCCTCAGCTGTGTCCTCATCCCCATGGGGATCCAGCACTGTGTCTGTGGGATGCAGTCAGCAGATCCCTGTTCCTGTGGAGGGACACAGAGCATCAGCATCCCGTTTCCATCCCATACTCCTTCCCCACCGATGCATCCCTCCCTTGGTGGGACTTGAATTCGCTCCTTAGTTGCTCATCTTTGTGTTCTCCCTTCACGTTCAGCCTTCAGTGCTGCTTTATGGGGTGCTAAACCTGCACTGACAAGTGCTGCATGGCATAAATCCCTGCCAAATGCTGTTCCACTGCTTCACCCAGCCCCGATCCCTGATCCCTGCCTCTGGTGAGGTTTTGGGGTGAGGGTTCATCCTCCCATCCATGAGAATGCTCTCTACAAACTCAGGCTGTTCCCCCCAGTCCCACCTCCAGCCCTTTTTCCGGCACTGACAAGGCCACGTCTGTGCCTGATCTCAAAGGAGCCTTGTCTGTGGGATGCAGATGCTGCAGAGCCCCATTCTGGGGGCATTGCTCCCATTCCCTTATGGGGTTGGGATTCAATGCAGTGCCGGCTCTGCCCCAGTGCCCCCCACCTCCAGCCCTTTGGGGTGAGACCTGAGCTCAGTGCAGGAGATGGGGCTGAGGTGGGGCTCTCAGCAGATCCTAAATGCAGAGGGAATGAGAAGAGCCCAATCCCACTGTTCCACACAGGTGGGAACCGGGGCCCCCGTCCTGTTCCCTCCTCCCCGGCTGCTCTGCCCTGGGAAAAGCCGGGCTGGGAACAGCTTGAGTGTCCGAGCAGGGAATTCATTTCAATAAATTTCCATAGGGATTAATTTTGCCCCTTCCCAGCAGCACAGCAGAGCCCAGTGCTGTGAATGTGCATGAAAAAAGCCAGGGCTGGGGGTGGGGGGGGACGGGGGCATCAACAAGCGGTGTAAATAAAGCAGGGCTGGTGAGCACTTGGAAAGGAGCAGAGCGAAAGCCTGTTTTAGCTGTCAGATTTGGGAGTTTTTAAGACTCCTTCGGGAGCACTGCAAGAACTGGCTCCTGTTGCAGCAAAATAAAAGCAGGGGACGAAGATCTCCTTTCCTCCTCCAGGAGCAAGGATGGGAGGGCCGTGGTGTGGCCAGCACATCAGTGCCCAGCAGCAGCACTGCCCCTTTGCTGGGGATGGGGGTGGATGCAGTTTGCACTTTGCCCCTGGTGCAATGCTGCTGGCACTGAGCCGCTGCACGAGGCTCCTCTCAAGGCTCTTTTGCTATGGGATACAAAGGAAAATTCTGCAGGACTGCAAAGATTTTGATTGTGGAGAGGAAGTGGGCGCATGGTGAGAAATATCACGCTGAATTCTGCCCATCCTTGAGAAAAGAGAAGGGGACGGTGACTGCATTATCTCTGCTTCTTTTTAAGTGTGTTTTATTTGATGTAAATGAAGAATAGAGGCGTTTGTATGGCTGTGAATGGGGCTTGTTGGCACCAGGTGCCCATGTCCAGGCAGGAAGGCACCTCCTGATCTCAGCACAGTGACCTGGAGGGGTCAGCTGCAGATGGAGAGCTCAGCATGGACTTAAATATCACCAAAAACACCAAGGGCTCAGCTGCTGGGGGGGTTCTCCCCATGGAGATGCTGATAATTGGGAAGAAAATGGGAGACCCTGCATAATCCCTAGTGCTTGGACCTGAGCATTGCCCCGAAATGCCCCCATTCCAGGACTGACCACCAAGGCAGGGTGCTCTCCACTGAGAAATGGAATATCCAACCTGAGTCTGCTCCCAACAAAATGCTGTGAGCGGTGGCTGGGATGTTTGAAAGCTAAAAACCATCCTCTACGTCTGGATTTTCAGCAGGAGCGATGATGACGATTTTGGAGTGAGTTGTTGCCTTTGGGAAGGAGCACGAGCACCGCAGCCCCGCCGGCCCCGCAGCATTCCCAGCCCTCACACTGCCACCAGTGAGCAGCCATCGGCCTTTGGGTGCGACTGAAATGGAAACTGTGGCCAAATCCCAACTCTGAGCACTGGGTTTGCACTCAGGAAAAGTCCCCTCAGCCATAAGTGCTTTCCCAAGATAACAGCTCTCATCCCATCCCCTAACTCCTTTGGTTTAACCTCAGGACCTTCCAGGGGAATGAGGAACTGGCAGCATCATCCCGGTGGTGGTTCACCTCGTGTGCCAGCGGGGGCATTTCTTACAATAAGAATTACAGAACCGTGCAGTGCTTTGGTTGGGAGGGATGATCTCCAAAGACCGTCTGCCCCAACTGCTAACTGCACCTCATTTGCTCTCATTAAGGCTTGGAGATGCCTCACAACCCTTCCCCGGCGTGGGGCTCACAGGGATGGGGCTGAACTCCCCATCCCCTTCCTGCAGGAGCTCCCTGTACTCAGGGCTCCATGTGCCCAGTGCAGGACAGGCACTGCCTGCTCCTGGCTCCATCCCCGTGCAGGGACCTGGAGCAAGATCAGAACAGGAGTTTGAGGCAAAGCTCAGCATCAGCGCCGAGGTTCTCCGCTCTTTGCCATGGAAACAAGCGTTGCTAAGGGATTGCCTGAAAGGGAGTAAAATATTCTAAAATCCAAGTTTGCACGGCGGCAGGAGTGAACCTGGATGGGTTCAGCTGCGCTTGGAGCACCCCAAAGCCCTCCGCGGTCCCTCCATGGAGAAACCCACAGTGAAGGCAGATTTAAACAGGGCCACCCAAAGGATCCCCAGGAGATTAAAGCACCGGTGCGTCGTTGCGCAGTGCCTCAGTTTCCCCTCCTGCACAACCCCACTGGGGCGGCCAGCAGCAGCCGCTCCACTTTATGTTACGGACACGGGAAAAGGGGCTGGGGGGGGGGGGGATAATGTGCACAGGGCCACCTCTGACCTTGACCCCCATCCTGGCCGCCCGCAGCAGCTGGGCCAGCGGCTCAATGCGCGCTTTGTCTGCGCCCACGGCCCCGCGCAGCGCCGTCGCCCCATATAATATTTATGGAGCCGGTGGTCACCTTCTCCCCCGCCTGCATCTGAATAAAAGCCGTGCTCAGGATCAGGGGAATTTGGGAATTTATAGTCCAGCAAGTTGCTGCTCTTCAGCTGTTGCTTAAAAGAAATAGTTGAAATGCAAACAGGTGGGGGAATGTCCTTGCTTCTCCCAAGTCCTGCAAAGCTGCTCTGCTCCCAACAGCAGCTTTGGGAGTGGGAAAGGCAGGAAGAAAAAAAAAATACACATTTCTGAGTTATTTTGCTGCACTTCCCTCCAATAATTCCTCCATCTGTGAAAGCCAAAGCAGACGGGTAGAGAAATCCGGGTGCCACCCGGGTGCCCCAAATCTTCCATCCTGGGTACAACACACAGCTGGTGCTGCGCACAAATTGCAGCCATCGTGTGTCTGTGCCCTTTGCATTGTCCCATTTGATCCCCAAACCCCGTGCCCTGACTGCCCCAATGACAACAGACATTGGAACATCTGCCTTAAAATCCTTTTACATCAGCAAAGCGCAGCCTGTCCCAAAGGATGGGGAGAGGCAGTTGGACCTCAGCACGTCTGTGCAAGCCTCAGTGTGCTCCTGGGGCTTCAGGGATGTCGGGAATGCCCGCAGGGTGGACGTGTTCTGTGGGATTTGGGAAGTGCCCTGGGAACAATTCTGTGCCAGCCATGGGATAAATGAACCAAATGGTCCCTCCTGCAGCTCTGCTGCCATCTCATTTGGAGCAAAGCAGAGCCCATCTGATCTCCACTGCAGAGCAGAGCCATCTCCAGTGCTGAGGACGTTTCTGTTCTGGTTTGAAGCATCTTTCTGTTCAACAAACTGGGAGGTAATGGGCAGAAATGCTCCTGGGACGCCGCAGGTGCATGGACAAATTTCTCCTGTTGGGCTGCACGATCCCCATAACTGCACCTGGGGAAGGGTTCTCCCTCCCATGCAGGAGGTGAGTGGAGGAGAAAAGATGCTGTGGAGAGTACAGCCGTGATTTCCACATATGCTGAGCTCCTTTCTGACCAACCCCACATTGCTGCAGCTGTGTGGGGCGATGGGTTGAGCTGCAAACCCCAAATTCAGGTTGAAATGCCCAGATTGCAGCTGGCATCAACAGAATATCAGGAGAGTACTGTGCCCTCTGCAGGGAAGCCAACCTCACCCACAGGGAATGGCTGCAGCCTCCATGCCTCCATCCCCAGTGTGCCCAAGAGATGCACCCCAGCACCACCCCTGAGTCCAGCTGGGGCAGCTCCCAGAGTATTTAAAAGAGGAAACTGCTTTATTTCCCCTCTCCTGTGCTGGTTGCATCCTGCCATCACTGCTTCCCAAGGACACAGAGTAGGGGCTGCTCCTCACTGCACCACGAAGCATCTCGTGCCGTTCCCTTCCCCAGGGCTCGTTCAGGGAAATGCTGCGTGACACCGCCCCGCCAGCACCAGGCTGGGGATGGATCTGGAGTGTCACCTCCTGCCACCGCCGAGCTGCATGGATGAGAGGAGGAGGGTGGGAAAGGGAAAAAGCCCTGGGAGGCAAAAATAAACCCGTTTGGTGCAAGTGGAGCTCCAGAGCTCCTTTTTGAGGAGGGGTTGCAATGCTCTCCACACATTGAGCTGTTGGGCAGGATGGTTCCTCCAAATGCCACGGCTTGGCCAGGTGGGCTGGACAGCAGGATGGGGTCCAGCCACCACCCCACGCTGTCCTCATGTTCCCATCCCCATCCTCGTGTCCCCTTCCCCATCACGGACAGCATCTCCGGTGCAGCACAGCCCTCCCGGGAGCGCACGACCGGAGGGCGGGCTGGAGATTGAGGGTTGTTGTAACAAGCATCATTGCCGGCTTGCTGAGCTAGGCATAATTGTTGCAAAACCGCTGCGCACATGCTGAGCTTCATAATTATCAGGCTTGTCTGCCAACCTCTCCCTTCCCCCAGCACAACGGCACAGTTGATTATGATTATGGTGGCTAATTTTGTCTGGTGCATCTTAGGCATATGGGCCCCCACCTGCTCTGAATATGCAAACGCCGCTGATTTGCTCCTCGGGCTGAGCAGGGCCGTGGGCAGGCGGGGAGGGGGGAACCTGCCCACTGCTGCTGCTTGAACAAAGAAACCCACGCGGCGGCACGGGCACAAAGAGCCAACGGCACCAGGGCTGCTGGATGCGTGGCAAGGTATTGTCAGTGCCCATTGTGCCTCCGTAGTGCCCACTGCACCAACACAGTGCCCACTGCACCAACACAGTGCCCAATGCACCA